>PVIR01032417.1:0-13249 GCA_004026965.1 Petromus typicus
CAGTTTGGAGAATCCTCAAAAAGCTAGGATTGATGGTCCCATTTGACCCGGCCATTGCCCTGCTAGGTATATACACACAAGAATTAAAAGACTCATATCACAGTGACATATGTGCACCCATGTTTATAGCAGCCCAATTTGTGATTGCTACATCTTGGAAACAACCCAAATGTCCATCAACTGGAGACTGGATAAAAAAAGCTGTGGTTCTTCCACAGAATGGAGTATTCTGCCATAAAAAATGATAAGTTTGAATCATTTCTACTTAAATGGACATATCTTGAGGATATCCTCATAAGTGAAATAAATAGAGCACAGATAGGTACATATCACATCTTTTCTCTGGTATGAGAAAATAAAGATGTAAATGAGTCCTAGCATTGTATGTTATATATTGTGCAATAGAAGATGCTAAATGTAAAATAAGGTGAAAGGGGACAATGTTGAGATTGTAACAAAAAAGTAAGGAAACAAATTTTATGTATATGGGGGGTTGGTAGGGTGGGTGGGGCTATGGGAAAAAATGAGAATTAAGTTGTGTCTTATACTGGTACAAATCCCCATTATGGAATGCAATCATTATGTGTATATTTAACGTATCAATAAAGATTAAAAAAAAAAAAAAAAAGACAGGTGCCGGAACCAATGAGCTAAATCCCCAGCCCCTGAGCCCATGTTTATAGCAACTCAGTTTGTACTAGCTAAATCTTGGAAACAGCCCAAGTGTCCATCCACAAGAGGCTGGATAAAGATTTTTTTTTAATGAAATGGAGAATTACTTAGCCTTAAAGAACAATAAATTTGAGTCATTTATTCTCAAATACATGTACTATGAGGATCTACTCATAATAATAATTAATTAAGACACAGGTGTGTAAGTACCATAGCATTTCTCTAGTATGAGAAACTAAGGTTGTAAATAAGGCCCAGAATCTCTGATAGATATTGTGAAATAGGAGGAAAATATTCAGTGGAAAAAAAGAAAGGGACTTGGGGAATCTAAAGAAGGAAAAGAAAAAAAATAGTGTTAAAAAAAAGTGGAGAAAAAGCTTATGTATGTAGGGGTTGAGATGGTAGATTGAGCAGGGAAAGTAAAAACTGAGAAGAAATGCCATGTACAGATACAAATTTTTAACTTTGGGAATGTGAACATAAGCTATATGTAAAATGTGCCAATATACTCAATTTTAAAAACAAATACATAAAATTTGGCCAAATATTTTTAATAGCAATCTAATAATAGTGAGTACCTTTTCTATCATTTTAATTGGGAGTTTATTTTATATTTATTTATCAGTCTGCACTCTTCTAACATCACCTACTAGACTGTCATCATTTGAACAGTGATCACAATGGATTCTGTTACAATTACTGCCTGTGATCCTATACACAGCTAACCCAAATTTATAACACGTTCCAGTTTAATGAAGCCTTCAATACAGAAGTTCAAAGTTCCGCTATAAATATACCAACAATTCTGCTTCTAACTTCTAATGATAATTTCACTAGATCTAATTAAATTGAAAAAGTTGTGTCTGTATGATAATATCATACACTACTAAAATATTTAAAAATTCTGGACACAAGGTAAGCTCATTTGTATGCATGTATTTGAGAAGTTTCTAGTCTTATTTTTATTCCTCCCAGTACAAATGATTACAAAGCATTAATTGTAGATCTGCTTTAACACATTATGTTAATGCAGTTGTTCAAGAAAAGTGTGATTACATTTCTGTTTGGGGGTATTTTATAAAAAACCTGCCATTTTGAAAGTCTCCTCAGCTGTTGGTTCGCAGAGGGTGTCAGACCTGTGGGCTGTCACATGGTCAAATAAGGAAAACAGCACAACAGGCATGTTAATTAGTATTGCATAAGCATTGCCATAATGAAGTCTAATTGCTTGGCAGTGGCAGCTACTATTAAATACAAAACTCATACCAGTGTACATGTATATGTCCAAGAAAAAAAAATGAGTAAAATGAGGATTCCCTCCCAAAAAATCTTGTGTGTTTTGAACAATTTTGGCATTACATGTAAAAGTACTTTCAAGAGAAGAGGTTAGTTGAAATTTTTGCCCTGCATCAATATCTCTCTACTTTTATTACGATCCATTATTATCATCCTCTCCAGTCACATTTTCACTAACAACTAACTGTTCATCTCATTCTTGTCAGTTAAATGAACTTCCTTGATTTCTAAAAACAATTTCATGCTCTGTTAGTTTGCAGTTTGTATATGACCTCACTATAAAAAAAGAAAGAACAAAATTCATCACTAAACATTTAACATACTCTGTTTTTCATTGAACTCAAGAATTAAATAGGAAAACAAAAAGTTTTTTCTGAACCTAAATTACTACATACTGGGCTATCCACTATTAGTCACACCATGAGTGATTCAATGAAAATCTAACAGCCAAATATCAGTTTTATATGTAATATTTTCACTGATGTTAAAAGAAAGAAAGAATAAAGTCTATATGTGGTTATTTTACCAGTTTCATTCAGGCTTACTTTAATTTAATTCAAGCTTTTCTCAGAACAATGAATATCATTTACATTAAATTATACTCTAGGGAGAGGCCTTCTGAACGTGAGTGTTACAATCTAAAAAAGAAAAATACGACATCAAGTTTCTTCAGTGATCTGAATTGCAGTCTTCCTTCAGAGTGACATGCTCTGGAATTCTATGAGGAACTCTTCTTAACCATCTAAAATCCTCCCTAAATATTTTTCTTAAAGAATCCTCATACCAAATGAGCAACCTGGGCTTGACATTCTAAAGACAGAAAGGACATAGCCCATGCCTCTCCTGATCAAGGAAGAAATAAAAATAAAAGTTGATGAACATAGATATGATGTGTTTAAAACTGCTGCAGGTTTATACTCTCAATCAAAATAAAATAAATCATGAAAGCATTTAGATCACATATGCGTAAATATCGTATCTTTTCTCTGGTATGAGAAAATGAAGATGTATATGAGTTCTAGTATATATAGTTGATACTGTGAAATAGAAAATATTTAAAAGGAAAGAGTGTAGGGATAAATAACAAGGGGAAAAGAATGTAATAGTAATGAAAAAAGGAAACAAAGCTTATGTATATAGGGAGTGGGGGATTACAGGGAGAGGGGGAAGGAGAAAAAGTAAGAATCAAGTCATGTCATATTCTGGTACAAACTCTCAGTGTTGAATGCAATGATGATGTGAATATACCCATAAAGATTTGAATTTTTTAAAAGAGGGAATTATCAGTTTGGGGAGAATCATTTCTACAGCTCAATTCAGAAATCAATTATAGATTTAAAAATAATAGTTGTCTTTGTATAATTTTTAAAATATGCTGCAAATCCACTGGATAAGATTTTCTGTAAGGGCCCCAGTCTCTAATGGGAACATGTGATATATGTCTACTGAGATTGTGGTGTGTGTGTGTGTGTGTGTGTGTGTGTGTGTGTGTGTGTAAGAATGAATGTGTATTCTTGTGCCTATAGCATCTTACTTAACAAATATTCATGGGTTTATTTCATGAGTAGAGGGATTTAGTAATGAGTCAAACTCAAAGAAGAATAGCTTACAGACTCCTGATACAAGGCTTTTGCATTTTGTTTGACAGAAGGATTTGTCATGAAGAATCTTCTATTCCAAAAGACCCTAACCAAATAACAAAATCTATTTTTAATGTGTTTAGAATTCCAACTTGCCTTTTATTTATACCAGAGAACTGGAGTGAAACCACTTACCCTTTCATTTTAAGCATTTTACCAACATCTGGCATTGTCTAAAGTTCTAAAGTATTGTCTCTACAAAACCCTGGCCAGAATGAAACCAAATAATTAAAAATAATTCAAGAATGTTTCCCATATTTTTCATGACAGATTTCAAGAATAATGCACTAAGTATTTATTCAGTATACCTACTGAAGGATAAGGAAAAGTCACTTGAATGGCTTTTAGAAAATAGTTTTTAGTACAGTCCAATTAATACTTTTTCTTTAAGTGCCTCACAATTACAAAACAGGTAGGAGTCATCTACAACTTTGATGATACAAAGAAATTAATTTTATTTGCCTTCATTTTAAAGCCATTCAATGAAAAAGATACTCTGTAACTTTTTTCCATGCTTCTAATTATTGCGTATTTTCAATTCACTTTATTTTTCTATATGGAGAGTGCTCAAGATATATATTTCACTAAAGGAAAAAAAAATAACAGAATAAAACGTCTATAACAAAGGACCATCTTTGTGAAACACAAAATCATATGGTTTTGCTGAGATTACAGGTGAATTTGTGAATAATCACATACCCCAGGTACTACTTGAGGAACAGTTGGCCACTGTGAAGGAACCTGTGTCTGTGTATGTATGCTTATGTTGGAGACTCTGGTGTCTTATAAGGTACCACGGAGAGAAATGTGAGTGTAAGTGTTAGAAGTGGTTAAACAGGTCACGTGGCCAGACGCACTGTCTGTGATTCTCAAAACAGAATAAATGGTTGAATTTATGTGATTTGCTTGCTTTTTCCCCCCTTCTCTCTCTCTTTATTCCTTTTTCCTATTTCTTTCTCTCTCTCTCTCTTTTTTTTTTTTGAGACAGGGTCTCGCTTTGTAATTCAGGCTGCCCTGAGCTCACTATGTAGCCCAGGTGAGCCTCGAACTCAAAGCAATCGTCCTGACTCTGCCTCCCAAGTACTGGGATTATAGGCATGAGTCACCACACCCAGCACTGTGGTATGTGGTATTGCTTATTGATTGCTGGTGGGTGTGACTCATCATACCTAGGATTGTTGTATGTGATTATGGTGGACTGAACTAGGGACCTTGTGTTTGCAAGGCTGACACGGGAACCACTGAGCTAAATCCCTAGCCCGTGTTTCTTTTCTTTTCTTTTTTAATGTTTTCTCTTTTCTTTTTTTTTTTTTAATCTTTATTGGTACATTACATATATGCATCATGATTGCACTCCATAATGGGGATTTGTACCAGTATAAGACACAACTTAATTCTTATTTTTTCCCATAGCCTTACCCACCCCACCACCCCCCTATATATATAAAATTTGTTTCCTTTCTTTTTTATTATAATATCATTATTTTCCCCCTTCACCCTATTTTACTTTGAGTGTTTTCTATTTCACAATATATAACATATTTTTGTAAATATTTTTGAATACCTGTGTAGTCACACTTACAGTCCAGTGCACAGACCCTAAGTATTCAGGTCAGTGAAGTTATACAAAATGAAAACACTCCTGTAACTTACATCCAAAAGAAAACTGATAGCATCAGCACCATCTCAGATATTTCTGTGCAAATGCTCCATCTACCAGTCTTCCCCACAGATGCCTCAAAAGGAAAACATTTTTTTTTCCATCACCAAAGATTTGTTTTTGTAGTTATAGAACAATATAAAGTAGATCACACTGTAATGATTTTTGCTCATTTGTAAGAATTATCCATGTTGATTCATGTGGGAAAACTTGGCAACAAAGGGTTAGAATGAGCCCATTTGGCAAAACAAAACAAAACAACACAGATTCATTTTTTGAAAGTACAGAACATATACATAAGGGAAATCAGGTTAATTAGGCTTGAAAAATTTTGATTTTTACTATATCTTATTTACTTCAAGTGGTCTAGTTCATGTGTACATTACAATATGCAGACTATTTTAATATTATATTATTTATTGCTGTTGTTATTCTACAGATAAAGATGAAAGGATTAGAGAGTTTAACATGCTGAGCACTTATTTCAACAGCGACTAAAGAGGCAAACTATTATTCATATCATTTCAACCTTCAAAAGCCATGATCACAATATAAAACCACACTATCTAAATTATTAGTTGAATAAAGAAGGTGAACATATTATAACAAAATAATTTAAATCAATTTTTCACTCTTCAAGATCCACAATTCTTTCTTAGAAAATCAAGATGCTTATGTTGATGTTGAGTAACATTTCTATCGCTCTCATTATGAGCCAGACAATAAAAGTTTATATTAACCTTTTATTTAACCATGGGCAGGTACCATCAATAATTCCTAGATGTGGTATGCATGAGAAGGTTCTGTTTGTAGACTAGGGAACTAATGCCCAGGTAGAGTAAGAACATTTGTTCAAGTTCATATAGCACTCTAGGATGTACTGTTACTAATCATTTCCTGTAAAGAGCCACAGAGAACAGTTTATCAGCTTCTACAGTGCTTGATAATTAACATAATACAAACTTCAAGTAAAAGTTTGTTGGTGAAACTGTAGAAATGCTTGAAATTTCTAGAAGTTCAATTGTGTTGCAGAATGAAACCCTAGCATGTATTTCTGAAGCAAGAAGAACCTAGATTAGCTGGAAATCCTCTGAACTGCTTGCTCTGCAGTGAGGAACTTAGACCCCACAATGCAAATGCAGAGCTTAATTCAGTCATAGAAAAAGTGAAAATGAGTTTTCTCGGCACAAAATTAACCATAACCTTTTATTCCAAACTTGTTTATATGTGGAACAATCTTTGTTTGTGAAAACCGTTATAGCAGGCAAAGGCAAGATTTCATTGATCCAGGAGTTACAAAAGCAAACCAGTCAGGTAGGTTCAAAAGCCCCAAATTTACACAGCAGAATCAAAATACATGCAAATCAATGTCATCTCTGAACATCTACCCTCCATCATTTTAAAAAGCAGTGTTTACATTTGATTTGAAAGATAAATTGTGCATTTACTCATATGTTTTTAAATATCCCAAAATAAAAGTGCTGTCTTTTTTGCAAATTGTATATTCTGGTTATCCATTTCTTAGTAGATAGCTTATTTTTAAAACAAACATTCTGAAAATATCTTTGATGATATCACATTCAGAAATCCATCTGCTTCAATGTAAATTCTTTCAAGTGCAGGTGGCCTGTAATGTTGTGTGAGAACAATTAATGAAGTTTTGAATCCTCTTGCTTTTCATGCTCAGCTGAATGGTGAAAAGGGGTTATCATCTTTAATTTGCTAGCTTACCAGTATACACAACAAGATATTTTCATTTCTCATTTAGATACATATACAATACATGATTTTATGTCTATGTACAGCTTGCAAAATTTCACAGTGATTTATAGTATGGATATATATGTATATAAAATGTATAATTTATGATATGTAATATATATTATATAATATTAATATATTACATATAAAATGGATAACACACACACCAGTTAACATCAAATATAAGAAAAATCTTTAAATCTGCCACACTTATAATTTAAAGGTAAAAGGGTAAAATGGCAATTTAATTTAAAAATAAGCAGAAAGCTTTTTATATTAATATCAATGGTTTAATTTATAAGTCCCAAATATTAGATATTTGTTATATTTAATTCTTATATAAAATATAGTCTTGTTTAATGATCATTTCACAATAAACTTATAAATTAATTTGCTTTGAAGCTAACAATGTCTCAGATCAAATTAGACTTCAATAAATTATTTTAATTTATTTCAGTGATACAGATATATTTACATAGTGTGATGCTACATGTATTATGAATAAATTAACTCGAAAGTAAATAGGCTTTATAAGATATCAATGTTTATAGGTTTATTAATATTATATTTGTTTTTCTCAACTTTTCACACAAAAGTGGTGCTCTCTTTTATAGCGAGAAATATGCTCTTCCAGTGAAGACATACTTTCAACACAGAAGCATGGGATATGGATAACCAAGAAGTAGAAATTCTAAAGAAATCAGTGTAGAGATGACAAAACTTTTAGAGAGTGAGTGTCTGAACTCTAAGCCAAACCCAAGGTGCCAACACTGAGATTAAGCTGAATGCTTTCTGCTGAGGCAACGCTGGCCCGCTCTGGCTCATGTGAGACAGAGAGGGCTCCACGTGCCCATTGTGGCCTGGGTGCCACAGTACACAGTTTCCCATCACTGAGTTAGCCACTGCCATAAATCTTGTCATTTGGCCATCATCAAATTTCATGTTATCCAGCTGCCATATTACAATCTACACATTTTAAATTATAAAAACAAAACTTCCACTTATTAAATAATTTATTTTTAAAGTAAATGTAGTTGTAAAAAGAGAGAATGAAAACACTGAAAATTCTCTCTGTGGAGCTAAGTTTATTTTATAAAAGAGGCTTTAGAAATCACTCAGCTTTCATATTTTCCAGTGTATGGTTATGAGCAAACAAAAAAAATCACCCATTTTAGGCCATTCCTTTTGGATACAAAAAAGGGAATTAATTAATAATTCATTAGGTGCAGATGACTATCTACCATTAAGTAAGTCAAGCAAAAGTTTTTGTTTCTTAAATGCATGGTAGGTTTTATGGAGTTAGCCAAAAAAAAATTAAAGGGCATGATTTAACTTCTATAGACAGAAAGAGAGAACTCACATATTTATCAATTGCAGTTTAAGTTAGTTATATCTTTTTACTTAGCCATCTTTCATAGAATGTGTCCAACCAATAATAAATACAAATTTGGTAATGAAAACTCAAATGTGACTAAGGCTAGTGGGAAAAAGTCTTATGAAAGAAGGGTTTTTGACCATGTGGATGGTGGCTGAAAAATGTGTAACAATGATAAATCTCTAGATGAGAAGCAAAAGTCATAGAAGAGACCAGATGAGAATGGAGCTCATGAGACATTAAAGACATGTTTTGTATAAGTTTACCCTTTGATGCTAAAGATTTGGGACCAAAGAATAATGAGTTCCTTACAGTGATGTGGGGCATTACCTTCAGGAAATAGTTAAGAAAATAAGTTTTGTATTGAAGTAAATATCTAAAATTATTTTTCCAGATATTTTTTTTTCATTTTGTGCAACAATGCAAAGTTAGGGTGTGTGTGTGT
Organism: Petromus typicus; assembly: GCA_004026965.1. Taxonomy (NCBI): domain Eukaryota; kingdom Metazoa; phylum Chordata; class Mammalia; order Rodentia; family Petromuridae; genus Petromus; species Petromus typicus. The sequence continues at coordinate 8,850 of PVIR01032417.1, forward strand.
GTGTGTGTGTGTGTGTGTGTGTGTGTGTGTGTGTGTGTGATTTATCTCTGTGGTTCCAGTGCTTGTCTGGAAAGTGCAAGGACCTGGGTTCGATCCTCAATAACCATATACAACAATGCCAAGTTTGGAGACTCACATCCACCAACAATTAATACCACATGCCACAGTGCCAGGTGTGGTGGCTCATGACTATAATCCCAGAAGTTGAGAGGCAGAGGGAGAAAGATTGCTGTGAGTTTGAAGCTTTCCTGGTCTACACTGTGAGCTCAGGGCCAGCCTGAACTACAAGAGGAACCTTGTCTCAAAAATAAATGAATAAATAAATATTACATAAAAATAATAAATGAAAGTTATATAATTTTATGTCCTTTACTAAAACAAAATTAGTAAAAGATACTACATATGTTAATATATGCATTCACAATGTCTTGCTTATTATTTTAGTTATTTGGTAAAAGGAAGAAAACCAAAACACCAAAGCAAAACAAAACAAAAAATCCCACAAGGAATGACCTAGATCTGGACCAATCCATTACAGTTTCAAATACTTGCACGTTAAAAGATGCATATTCATGATTTCTGAAATAATCATCATGAACACACCCCACAAGTTAAGCAGAATTTTCTATTATACATATTCAGTGTGTTTTTTTCAAATGCTAATTTGTTAATTACAAACTTTTTCCTCAAGCTTAACTAAACTCATAGACTTCATGGGGAACCATTTGCATATGTCTCTATGCAAGAGTTATATTCATTCAGTTATTAACAAACTTCAAATTCAAAGGTATATTTTATTACATTTAAAAAACAGACATTTATTGTTGGGACAATTATGAAAAGAGATAAGTTTATGAAGATTTCAGTATTTAAAAAATAAATGGCAAACAGTTTATATTCCACACGTGTATAAGGCTTTTGGCTTTCATAGATCGCTATTTAATTACCCTTAACACATGTCACATCAACAACTAATCAAGAACATCATTAACAAAACATAGGAATCTAGCATCTATGGAATATGATTAGCATCTCTGACCCTTTTGCCTCCTTTCCAGTCAAACAGGTAAGGTTGCTGCTAAGGGAATGATTATTTAGTAAATAGTTAACTACGTCAACTGTTGTCACTATTATGCGAAATGATAGGCAGTAGTTTCAAAACAGCCAATTTTCCTGTTCTAAGTTTCAGTCTAAGTCACACTGGTCTTTATAAGTCATGGTGGCTATTCTGTTTGTATTTAATGTCAGCATTTCCAAAGTAGAACATAGAAAGGCATATTAAAAAATCCAAATTAATTAAATTATATATTAATTTCTCATGCAATCATTATTAGATCACTATTCAAATCAGTACTTAAAATTCAACTAATTTGACTTGCCTTTTAAATAGTAGTACAAATGTCTACAATACACATTTATTTTAAGGATAAAATTGGAATACCTGTTTAAAATTCATGGCTCTGTTCCTGGACTCTAGTAAGCATGAAATACATGTGATATACAATTTCTAATTATTCATGCAAAATCTTCCTATATTAACCTTTAAAAAATTATTCTATGTGATTTTGTGTTACTGTTATTGCAAGTAAAATTATTCCTTAGAGTAGGACAAACTCATATATACAACATAAATTGAAGCCTATAGCTGAGGTTCAGTGTAGGTAACTCTGCTATCAGTAACATATAAGAAGTCACGAAGAGCAACTGAAGTTCAAAATAATAAAGACCTTTGGTCCTTTCCACAGCTTTTACAAAAAATATGCCTAATCCTTCACTTATGTACTAAATATTAACCCTAAGAATGTTAGTGATCAGAACTAAAATCTACATTCTAAATTAAAAGACATAATTCAATCTCACTTCCTCGCATTTTCCATATTGTTTTTGAAATGACTAAGGATCTTTCAATAATATAATTATTAAAACATTTCCCATTAGATGTAAAGAAAGGAATTCAACACAGAAAGAAAGATGAAAGAAGGAAGGGAAGAGGGAGGGAGGTGAGGAGAGAGAAAGTGAGAGAGAGAGAGAGAGAGAGAGAGAGAGAGAGAGAGGGAGGGAGGAAGGAAGAAGGAAGGAAGACAGAAGAAATCAAACTGAAAATCTCTTTAGAATTACTGTGCACATGTGAATGTGTCCTAGCTAGAGATGATGTCCCAGCACTGCTTCCATATTGGCAGTGGAGGGAACAGATAACAACCCAAGCTCTACAACATGAAAATGAACTAGAAACTCAGAACACTCATCGCCAGCAATCCATGTTCCAACATATTTGAAAGTGGTTTTGAAATGATGGCAAGAGTTTCTGGTCAAATAATGATATTATAACAAAAAAGAAAGGAAATAAATTTTATGTATATAGGGAGATGGTAGGATGGGTAGGGCTATGGGAAAAAATGAGAAGTTGTGTCTTATACTGGTACAAATCCCCATTATGGAGTGCAATCATGATACATATATGTAATGTACCAATAAAAATTTAAAAAAAAGTCACTGGTCAGTTCTAAAGGAGATAGCTTTTCGTAGTTTTGAATGCCAATTCTCAAAATTTTGTTTTCATGCATTAATATAAAACATGCCAATAATATATAGATGTTTAATTTTAATAATGGTTAGCAGTCCCCATCTGCCTAACAAAAAAAAAAAAAAAATCACTTAAAAGAGTCAGATTAGAAGAATCATGATGTTATTTAGATTTAATACTTCTTAGACAATAAAAAAAGAAAAAAGACCATATGCTTTCTAGTTTTCCCACAGCATTTACTATGCAAATTTGGACATGAAATGAATGTATTTTATATCCACTTATGTGATTAATGTTGCTTGTAGATAATAAGCTTAGGTTTTGGTGAAAATTTTTATATTTCTATTTATTCTCATTTAATGTTTAGTAACTAAAATCTACTCATATAACTAATAATATACAACAGTTATAACTCATTTCATTAATAAACACAATATTACTTTAACTCATTAAAAAAAGAAAAAAATCTGTGTTAGATTCTCATTAAAATGAAGTAAATGATTAAAACTCCTTTTTGGATATCTTCTGTGCATTACAAACAATCAACTTAAAAAAGTTTCCAACTATTGAAATATACACATGGCCATGTAATTGCTAACACTCACTCTTGAAATAATTTTGAATGTAGAACATTTTCATCAAACAAAAATGTTTCGTCTAACCTTTGTAGTTAATTCTTCTTCACCAGTCCCATCCTCTGGAAACCATTGATCATATCTTTCCATTAACCCAGTTTTATTTCAACAAAAAGTTTATATAAGTCAAAGTTTAAAGCATACAGTTGTTTAATACCGCATTTTTGTAAAAAAAAAATGATTTTAAGAGTCATTTGTGTTGTTGTTCTCCATCAATAATTCATTTTTATTGCTATGTAGCTATCCAGTGTGTCAACAGACCTCAGTTCCTGTATTTACTTATTTATAGATTTATCATCAGCTTTTAATGTGATGACTCATGCTATTAATATAACCTCCATAGACATCTTTGCATGCAGATTCATACAGTCACTTTTAATGGGTAAACACCTAAGAAGAAAAATATCAGTTTCAAAGGACTTTCCCATTTCCCTAACAGTGAATGAGAGTTCCAGTTCCTCCAAAGTCTTCACCAGCAAATGATATATCAGTCTAATTAATTTTAACTAATCTAGATAGTGGTAGAACATGATAGTGGTGGAATATTTCAATTGTGCTTTATTTCACATTTCCCTGACAACAAATAAAAAATAATATAGATATAAGTGTATTTCTACTTGTATTTTACAACAATATTTTCATGAGCAAAAATTTTTACTAGACAAAGTTCACTGTATATTTTTAAATGTTATTGTTTTTAGGGCTGGGGATTTAGCTCAGTGGTTCTGGCGCCTGTCTTGAAAGCACAAGGACCCAGGTTCGATCCCTGGTAACCACAAACCATACTGGGCATGGAGACTCACCCCAGCAGCAACCAGTACCACATACCACAGTGCTGGATGTGGTGGCTCATGCCTGTAATCCCAGCACTCGGGAGGCAGAGGCAGGAGGATTGCTGTGATGTGAGTTTGAAGCTGAGCTCAGAGCCAGCCTGAACTACAAAGGAAGACTCTGACTCAAAAAAAAAAAAAAAATCTTTAAATGTTATTGTTTTTAAATGTTCAAGTACAGCTCTGTTTGTTATTATTCTTGTCTTTATGGCTGTAGTTTTATAACAACATTTAAAATTTGCTGTCCTCTTTTTTATTCTTTTACAAACTGGCTGTGTAAAGAATCTTTTCTGAGCTTTTTCTAAAGAAGGATTTTTCTTCCAATAATCTAAAGAAGTCATTTCAATGTCACATAGTTCATAGGGTATTTTATTGTTTGTATCTTTGATCCTTTCATAAACATTGTGTATG
>PVIR01032418.1:0-18688 GCA_004026965.1 Petromus typicus
TATATAGCTTTGGGTTGCAGAGTGGGTGAGGGAAGGGGAAAAGTAAGAATCGAGTTGTGTCATATTCTGGTACAAACTCTCAATGTTGAATGCAATGATGTATATTTATAATGTACCAAAAAAGAATCATTTTAAACATGTTGTTGGTTCAAAAGAACAGAAAGACAATACTGTGACTATACACTTGAGCTACAGTTGCAAGCATACAGTCAAACCCAAGTTTAAGTCCTAGAGTAAAGGGATTTGCAGGTGTGATTAAGAATCCTAATCAGTTGAATTTATTTAAGACATATTGTGCCCAAAGGTAGGTGGCATAGCCTTCTACACACTTAGGCAGTATGGAATGTGTTAATATGAGATATGACTGATAATTGTGATATTTAAATAATTTATTACAGTAAAAACACATTATTATGAATCTCCATCAAAGTATGCCCTGTTGTTTTCAGGCACTCAGACTACTATTCTTCTCACTTTTTCACACAATTCAGAAAGTTTTTATTTGTGCTGTTGTGGCTACCTTGATGTTTTGATTGACTCACAATCACATATGCTTTACGGTTATTTGAACTTTGGAGAACAGCTCAAAGTCACAAACTTTTATGAGGACCTGCTTGCGAGACCTACCAGTCCCACTAGTGGATAGGAACCCACTAATGTTTTATGTTCTACTTGGTGCCACTCAGCAGCAGCATTCATGGTACTTTTGATTATACTATGATCAGCACTCATCATACTTTTGATCATTTTTTATGACACTCATAAAAAAATGACTTCCAAAATTGCTTCAGAGAGTGGCAAGAGATTTGGAATAGTGTGTTTGAAGTAGAGGAGTATTTTGGAGGAAATTAATAATGAAGAACCTTTTAATGTAATAATTTTTAAAATTTTCGCATTCACCATATAGTCCAGGAACGTATCCTGTGGCTCCTATGGCTACAATGAGCAAAGAGACATAAATCGGAAGAAGAACAAGCTGAAGACCCAGTAAGTGGCAAAGTCCTCATCTGAGGCCAGCAGGCAGGAAGCATCTCCTTTTCCATGGAGATGGAAGAGCACAAACTTTTTACTTAAGCTTTCCACTGGCTGGATGAGACCCATCCAATGTAAGGAGGTGCATTTGCTTTCATTATCATACTAACTACAATACTCTATCCCAATCCCACTCAGAAACATCTAGAATAATATCTGGCCAGACATCTGGTCAACCATGGCTTCACAGACTCATAACATTAATCATAACATCTATGTGCTCTTAAAGTTAACACTAGCTAGCAACTAAACCTTTTCAGTCACATAACTTCTGTGGACCTCATTTCATCACCAGAAAAAAAAAAAAAACCAAAAAACATAATGGACAAGATCATTTGTAAGACTAATTAGTTCTAAAATAATTATATTCATGCAGATATAGCAATTTATGCAATACAGATTTTATATAATATTCTATGGAATCTAATAAATATGAAAATTTGTAGCATAAGACCTATCAAAATATGTATTTCCATTACATCAGAAATGGAAATAAATTTTTTCTCTTATCAATCTTTTCCTATATTTCAATTTATGCCATATGAAGAAGGATTTAAATCAATGATCACATAAAGGACCAAAGACACCTTTGGGATATTAGCAGTGATATAAAAGAAAAGTTTAGTAAAATGAAATAATGTATTCACACTCAAATGAACTCTGAGTGTGTGAGCTGCTACTTGCCTACCTCCTCCATGATGCACAGAATCTTATTATCAGCAGAACTCTCAGGAGTTGACACATTTATGAAATACTGATACAGAGAAAGACTTGCAAATAAGATGTTTCAATGTGGGAACATTAGCAATGAAAATATCCTTGTGGTGGGATGGCAGATAATGGGCATTGTGCACTCTGATCAGATCTGCAATAAAGAAGAGGCTGCGAATATACACATTTAAATGAGAAAGTCATCACACACCTCCCCAGAGATATGTTCGTAATTACACATGCAAACTGTATCTCCTCTTAGCAGGAACTTAAGGATCATTTAGAAATCAACCTAATCTAGAACTGAGCTTTGGCTGCATTCCTTGCCTCGCTGGTTTAAAGTCACTCTAAAGATTTCTTGGGTTGGGGGAGATGCTGCAGGCAGGGGGAGGGGTTAAAGGCCTATGCTGCTCTAATGTTTCAGCTGCCCTCTTACTCATGAATTACAGAAATGATTTGTACCTCTCCCCCTCATGGGAAGCACTGCTAATGATTGCAAGGCTAACCCTGTGTGGCATCAAGTACAGTCCATATTCACCTTGGTCCTCTGGTCAACACTTTTGGATAATTGCTTTCATCATCTCTGCTCCTTTATCTTATAGCAAGTTCTTTCCTGACCCCTATCAGTAGTAGAAGATTGCTATGTGTGTTTATAAAAGATTCTGGTTTCAATACTTGTCTGTGCCCTTTTAAGTCTTTCCCAAGTTCAGAGGATTTTATTTCTCCATCTGAACCCTATAACAAATAGGTTTAGTGAGGCCTCAGGGTTAGTGGTATTTGCTGCTTTTCTCTCTTTGGGGAGAAAACCTGAATAGAAGGTGGATTATCTAGCCTTTTCCCCCTTCTGTATTTACTCCCCTGCAGAAGTCTCTCTAGACTTTGCTCCTACCAGTCTTTGTCCTAAGAATCCAGGGAAGGCGCATAGAAATAAACTCAAAGTATGTGTAAAAGGTAGTGTCTGAATTTTGGGGGGATTTTATTTTCTATGCTAATCAACACTCATCCTTTTGTAATCCATTAATATTTTAAGTCCCAGACCCTATGCTTGTGCCGTCTTCTCTTGCTTAGCTATATGAAAGACATTCTGCCCTGGGTGAAGAGGTGCTTGTCTTCCATGGATTTCAGTATGCTTAGATTGTCCCATGACCTCTGCTCTCTGAGAGCTCTAAGTCTTACAATGTGTCCTAATTTTCTCCTTGTTAGATTGGGAACAATACTCTTTCCATTTTCCTACATCGAAAGCAAAGTGGAAATTGCCAGCTCTCTTCTATATTTTCAATCTTTTCTTCTAAATTGAATCTTATCCAACAAGATTTAAAGATTTCTTTCTTAGAAGCCACATGACATACATCCACAAGCATGCACCATTACACAATATCTATTTCTTATCTATTTCTATTTCTGCTTCTCACTTGCCCAACTTGACTCACCCATTAGACAAATGCATTCCTGCTGTTTCGTTCTGTTTCACACTACTACAGCTACTTTTATTCTTATCCTCATTGTGGTTACATCTAATGGTCAACTTCAGTCTTAAAACAAAGGTAATGATTAGAAAAGACAATACTCCTTCCAATAACTAGCATTTAGAGAAAGTTAGCAGAAGTCATTTTTTACAGACATAAAGTAATTCTTGCAGGATTAATGTTAATAGATAAAATAGGAATAAAATTGAAAAACTATAAACAACAGAGTACTTATGAAGAAATGTAAAGTAGGGATTCCATGTAAGTGAATATTAATCCCAATGTTTTCAGGAAGACTGGCTAAATGTAATATAGAAAAAGTGTGAAATCATCTCATAAAGTATAGTATAAGAAGATCTCATGAACAAAATAATAACATAGTATACAACAGCAATAATGTATAAAGCCACTGGAAATATACATAGAAATGACTATAAATATAAAAACAGATGCTTTGTGGTTATGCACATATACTTGTGAGATCACATAAGGTCATGATACAGGCAAACCCAACTACACACATACATTGTATGTCAGAGGGTAGGTGAGGAGTGTGCACAGGAAGTGAACGGTGTTTAAAGAGATAGATGTAAAAAAAAATCAAAAGTTTCTTAATAAGGTATAGTAAGTCCTCAGCTTACATATGAGTTTCATTGGAGGAAACCATCTGTAAGTAACATTCATACACAGGTACCACAGAAGGTATATTGTTTGGTACTTTTATCTTTCCCTTCCACATCACCCCTTTTTTTCCCTCCTTCTTTCAGGCATCCTGGGCTCTGAGTGAGCACGGCGCTACTGTATGGCATCTCCCAGTGCAGCCCAACTGTGACAATGCCCAGCACACACATGGATTACTTCTACTATCTGTTCATATTTACAAATGTTTGTAACACAAGCTCCATTCATATCTGTGAAAGTCTGCAACTTGAATGTTCATAAGTCAGCATCTGACTGTCTTTAAAACCAGCGCCTTAAATTATGTAAGAAAATGTTTACTGCAGGAAGATTGAGAAAATGATCACAAAGGAAAATGTGAGGATTATCACTCCTTTGTCTACAGAAAGGTTTTACCTTGTGAGATTAGACAGATCTATGGATGGATAGATATATAACTATATACATAGTTATACATATCAAGCCTTATCAGTAAAGGAAAGTGTTAAAATTTCTCTTTGATAAATTCATATGTTTGGAAAAATCTCACATGAAAGACCTGTAAAATGAGAAAATTTCTCAGTTCTACCATTTTGTCATGTTACAACTGTGTGAAATCACATGGTGAAGCTTTAGGTATACCTCACCCTACTATTAAAACCAATTTTTTAAATTACATGGAACATAAGAAATATGGATCCATAAGGTGTAAGTTTTAGGTAGGTGTGATCTTTTCCAATCTCAATGCACATCATCACAGGAAAGCCCATTTAGGAAATCACTGCATAATCTTTGGGTACAGAAGGGACGGAGTAGGTAAGAAAATAGAAAAATGTTGGTGTCCATTGTTTTTTTTTGTTCTTTCTTCTAGAATTACTGAGTTGACTGTGCAATCATGTTTAATGGGACTTACTGTATTTGTTACAGATTTGTCTTCTCTCTAAACAGTATAATTGAAGTTTAAGTTAAATTCATACCAGAAGTGATGTGATAAACATTGTAGTTTTCAACAACATCCTAAACAGGAGCCTCACAGAACACAGAGACCAATGTTGCTGTCTACCATGTCTTGGGAATAAAAAAAGAAGTGACTCAAATTAATTAAAATCCCCAAAGTCTTCTATAATTGTTATAATTGTTTAATATAAATATGATCCTTTATTCTAAAATAGCTATGGATACAAATCTACAAATCTATATATCACCTTTCAGAATCAACTAAAAATGTAAACAAAGATGCCAGTAAGCCATGCTGAACTTAGGGGAAGCTTTTCTATGACAGAGATAGAAGTCCTATTGCTCAATACTCAGTGGCATAGCAGGGCTGAAGGGAAGTTCTTTCTAGATATACTTTTTTAGCAGGGATTATTAGTCAAAAGAAATTATATTGAAACAATGTATTCCACTTAGCTATGTTAGAGTGCAGCAAATAGAAGGATGGCCACATGGGGCTCACTGTGAATTCTCCCCAGTAATGACTCAGCAGACACAAGGACTGGAATCAAAGCACAAGAAATTTAAGCAAAAGGTATAAATGCTGTTTACCATGTTATATGAATTTTTCCATGAGAATATGTCCCATGCAAAGTCTGTTAGTTCTTCTGGCCTTTTCTTTCTCTGCTATCCCTAGACACTCCCATTTAATTACTGAAAATCCTCTGTAATTTCTTAAGAGTCTTCACTTAGTTTAATTTTCCAATTCCTCCAATTTTATGACTGTAAAATAGTCTATTGACCTTTAAAGGTGTTGTCATTTCTAAAAGATAAACCATTACTTGTCTTTTGGTTTTCCAATTTAACATAGACTCTGGAAATGTATATCTGTAGTGAAGACTGGTTAAAATTTCATTTATGATATGAATTAGCTTTAATGAGCTTGTGCTAAGTGCTTAAATGTGCTTTTAAAAAATACCATATCTTTATGGGGTAAAATTAAAAGAAGTGGTAAGCTTTCAGAATTAATGCACTTTATATAAAATTTTATTACTTACTATTACACTGTAGTTGGAATATCATTAAGTGGTGTTTGAAGCAGTATTTTTGTTTAAGGTGTATTATTTCATGTTGTGTATTTACTAGAGTTTTCTTTAATTCATTTTATTTTGTACAGTCTTTATCAGTAATCTTGGAATGAACATCTTTGCTCAAGTGCTCAAATTATAGTTTGAATAAAACCTCTTATTTTTTTGGTTTTCAGTTTTCTTACAGAGTAACATTTTTTTTTCCTTTTTTTTTTGAGACAGGGTCTCACTTTGTAGTTCAGGTTGTTCCTGAGCTCACTATGTAGCCCAGGCAAGCCTTGAACTCAAAGCAATCCTCCTGCCTCTGACTCTCAAGTGCTGGGATTACAAGCATGAGCCACCACACCTGGCACTGTATTAAGTGGTTACAAGAGATCTAACTAGGGACCTTGCCCTTGCAAGGAAGGAGCTTGAACCACTGAGTAAAGTCAGAGTTAGGGTTATGGTTTGGCTTATGTTCATGATGATGGAATTACTGTGGGTTCCCTTGGATGTCCATTACACCACTCAGATTATTGAAGATACTTGTCATCTAAAGAGATTGGAATTTGTGTTGCATATATATGGGGGACAAAGTTATGCTGTGTTGGTCATGAGTCCACTCTGGTATATAAAGTGAAAGAAACTAGTGTAACTCCCAAAAATCTTTTTGTAAAAAGCATTAATGAGACTGCACCTCAAGAATTTGCAAGGGAAAGAGAACCACAACCTGAACATAAGGGCCACTGCATCATTGTTACAATACGTGTTCTTACTTAAAAAAAAATCAGACCATTAGACATTGAAGAGAACACGTGATGAGCTGCCAGCCTTTTAATGCACATGAATAAATGCATGTACATATGTTGAAACTATAATGCATTTAAACAATGTTCTCTCTGTGATAGTTCAAGAAGAATGAACTCTTCATTACTTGACCTCCAGTCACTTTTGTCAATGGGAAAACCTGTTGGGGTGAGTTTTCTGCATGAATTATGTATTATGAGTATGTGACTGTATGTCTTCTTTGGCATAAAACTACTAATGGTTAGTTGCTAAGCAGGCTGACTTGGTACTGAGCAGGCTAACACCTAACACAGACTCAGAAGCAGTTCAGAATGACTGATTCCCTTTTCTTACTTTCTCATAGGCAAACATACAATATTTACAAATCATAAAAAACTAATTTCCTCAGAGATCCATAAGGTGGTAGAACTATAAAGTGATTGGGATGCTTTATATATAGATTTTTTCCCCCAAAGTCATATTTGCTCAGTATTAGGGCTTTGGAAGTAAGTAGATTACAGAAGAATCATATCTGACTTGTTGTCAGGAGGTGGAGGTCTGGCCAGAAAAGTGGTCACTGCAGACATGACACAGGAGGGTGCACCTCTTTCTGTATCCTCCCTGTATTCTCTTCTTACTGGGTTATGAAGTAAGTAGCTTTTTCTCTATCATGCTCCTCCACCATGATGCTTCTTTTTTCAGTGAGTCAACATAAACTCGTCCTTTGAGTTGTAGGTGTTGGGTCTTGTGTCTCAGTGATGAGCAGAGTAAGTCAATGTAGTTTAATTCTTCCTCTTACTAATGTGCTATTAAGGCAAGAGACACCAGGCATATGCAGAAGATCACACAGTACATGAATGATTGCCTTAAGAGTGGAGCACAAAGATCTTCATTTATTGATACATGTACTCTACCTCACTCAGTAAAATTGGTTATGAAATATTCCTTTGCATTGATGACAGTATGGAGCAGACTGATAAGCATATATTGGGTCTGATCAGTGCTTCTCACACTTGAAATCCTGTACATCTTATGGTGGACTTTGAGATGCTTCCTTATCAAGAAACTCACAGTTTATGCCAATATTGTTGATTTGGACTGAGCTTTATGTTGGAGGAGTGTATTATGGAACCCCTACTGTTAGCATGGAAATGTACTTAGAAAAATAAAATAGGGTGAAGGGGGAAAATAATGAGATTATAACAAAAAAGTAAGGAAACAAATTTTGTGTATATGGGAGGCGGTAGGGTGGGTAGAGCTATGGGAAAAAATGAGAATTAAGTTGTGTCTTATACTGGTACAAATTCCCATTATGGAATGCAATCATGATGCATATATGTAATATATCAATAAAGATTTTAAAAAATAATAAAAAATAAAATACTTTTATAAAAAATGTAAATAATATCTCAAATCAAGCACTCTGAAAGAGACAATCTTTCTTTAACCTGTTATATTTAAAACAGTCCTTCCTGTTAAATTAGAAAAGGAGTTTTCTCAATACAGTTGAATTGTATTGATCTGGCTAAAGGAAAGAATTTAGTCTCATGATGCTTGAGTAAGTTACTCTTCTTTTCATTTCTCCATAGAACTTCATCTCCTGCATTCCCTAGAGCAGGGAATTACACAACTGAATTTGTTCATCCTCTCTCCTTGGTTGTTTCTTCTTCCTATAACTAACTCTAACAAGATGAATGAGATACTAACTAAATGACATCCCATAAACATCTCAGAACTTTCCTGACTTCCGGACTGTACCCAAGTGAGATATTGTCCTTCCTTTTGGCATTGGGATTACTTCCTGGGGATCCAGCTCTTAAGGAAGCAGTCAAGTTGTCAGAGCGCACAAGGAGGGGTGGTAAAACAGTGCTAATGCTGATGGCATTGGACTGACCACAGGGTTAAGCTCAGTTGCAAGAAAGCAGTTCAAAGGCACATCTCTTGGGGTCAAGCCAGGGGTCAAGGATGTGTGATAAGAGCAGAAGTATATTTTTAGGCTTCCATCAGAATGTTAAGGAAATACAGTGAGAAAGGATGTCCTGTGCTCTCCTAGAACCAGGTAGTATTGAGTCTGCTGTGAATTTAAGGCAAAATTAACTTCCACACCATAAATTTCTGCCTTGGAATGATCACACGCTCGCTATTACCCAGCCTGGAAAATTTATTGACGTAGTAATGCCTTTTATCAATAAATAAATAAATAAATAAATAAATAAAGGTTGAGGATTCAGTTCAGTGCAAAGGCTGTGGATTCAATCTCATGTACTGCAAACAAGCAATTGAATGGACAGATATCTCTTTTTAGCTCCTGAATAAAAGGGAGTATTTGTGTATAAAAATAGGTAATATGTTTTCTGAAAAGTAACAATTTCTTTTTTCTGTATACTCTTTGGTTGAATTTCCTTTTTCCTTCTAAAGATATTCAGGAATGGATTCCTATCTTTGCTGATACTTTGCACATAGAATGAAGGACTTTTGACAGCTGAAATAGGTCTCTGTGCAAAAACACTTACCAAAGGTACAGATAACAGACAGGTAAAATAGGGAGAGTATGATCAACTTGCCTGGCTTTTCTTTTCTAGCTTTAAGTAGAGTGGCTATTTGGTTCATGAACTTAACTCATTCTACCATTCTGGAGAAGATGGTGATGTTCATGTTCATGCAGGGAAGATGGCTATGATCTGGTTCATCAGCTGATACCGAGTCTGCAAATGGAAGCAACATTTTTTTGCCAGATGCTTCTTTTGCAAACTAAATTGTTCTGAATAGAAGTGTTCCTAAGCGGGGTTATTGCTGTGTGTACCAACGTAAACAAGTTTTAAAGTCTATGCTCAATGGCTTGCAAAATAGAATTATTAGTTTCTTCTCTTTAGCAGTCATTTAATAACCATAAATAGAAGTAAAGGATAATTCTGAATCATTTATATAAGCTTAACTAATATATGAAATTACAGTCTACTTCTCTTCTTAATCTTGGTTTAGTAAACAGAGAAAATATGTAGTGAGAGTATCTTCTACCATACTAGAAATGTTATAGGTAGTGGAGAAGTAACTATTAGAGAAATTCAAATGTTATTGCCTAGAATATTAAGACAGTTAGACTGGTATAGAAGTATTTAATAAATTAAAATATACAAAACACTATTCTCTGGTATTGAAGGCTGTTTTATGGTAACAGTGCTTTCTAAAGCTGATTTAAAAGCTTTGGGTACAAACATTCGCATGACAGAGCACTAAGATTAAGAGAAGTTTCCTGTGTAGAAAGACACATAAGTACAACTTCATTAACTGCTGGTATCTTGGAGTTAAAATTTAAAATTTTCAGCTACCTAGTCTCTGTCCTTGAAAATAGTACAAATTTTTCTTTCTTTCTTTCTTTCTTCTTTCTTTCTTTCTTTCTTTTTTCTTTCTTCTTTCTTTCTTTTTCTTTTTTCTTTCTTTTGACTTAGCTGTATGATACAATGTCTTTTTTTCATTGCATTTATATAAAGTATATTGATTTGCTTTTATCATTTGTTTCCACCCATACAATTCACTGTACACTAGTTTATATAATATATTCTAATATTTTTGATTCTATAATATTGATTGATGTGGCCTAAGTTCCTCAGAAATATAACTGTGAAATGATAATGGTATAATAATAATTAGGTTAGGGATTTAGCTCAAGTAATACTATACCTTCTTTGGAAACAAAAGGGATCAATTTCAATCCCTGGTACCAGAAAAAAAGAAAAATAAAAGAAATAAAACTTTAAAAACTTCATAAGGAAATTAAGGAATATGTACATTCATATTATATATAATTTATTATATAAATATTATTAATGATTTTAAATTTTAATGTATTATAAAGATATGGCAATTTGAGAAATAGCTGGTTCAATTAATAAGTATTAATGAATATAATGAATACCTCGTTTTTATCACTGGGTAACACAATTATTCTTGGATTGATAAAATATTTATAACCCTTTAATAATCATGAGTTATAATTTTGTCTTGTTGATGAAAATTTAACTATACTGTAAATGCTATATATTCATATATACAATTTTCACTTGTATTATAGTATCAGCACTTCAACTTACATTCAATTAATGCTAATAAAACTAAAAAATGAAATAATATTTTAGCTAAGAAATATTTAATATTCTCTCAGTATTGGAAAATTAGATATAAATTAGTAAGAATATGGTATACTTGAAACACAAAATAAAACTTTCATGATTAAAATTTTTAAATGATTAATTTCAACAAAAGAGTAATATAAATTTTTTCAAGTGTGTATGAAACGACACAAATATAAACTACAATTTCAATTATGAACGAATTTTTAATTTGAAATTTCTGCAGTCATACACATTGTATCTTATGGTCATAACTGAAATCAATCAGGAATAAGAAAAACCTATTGCAAACATTTCAAACACATTTCTAAATAGCATATAATAGATGACAGAAGAAATCAAGAAGGAAGTGGAGATACATTTGTGGTGTTTTTGTTTTATTTTGTTTTAGTGTTTGAAACAGGCCTCACTTTGTATTTCAAGCTAGTCCTGAATGCTCTGTACAGCTCAGGCTAGTCAATAACTCCCAGAAATCCTCCTGCTTCTTCCTCCCCAGTGTTGGGGTTAGAAGTATGAGTCACCATGCCTGTCTGGGAATAATTTTGAACTAAAGAAAAACAAAAACAAAAAAAATATTTATGGTTTACACTAAAACACTGAATGGAGAGAATTTAACTTTAAAATTCATATTAGAATATTGTAAAACTCTAAACCAAAGGATCATTGTGAGAAGATAGAAAAAGGAAAGCAAGTCAATGTAAATAGAAAAAGAGTAATAAAGGCAAAGAAATGAAAGAGATTGACATGGATTCACAAACAAAACCATTTAACCAGATTAATGATTCTTCAGTTAGACTGATCAAGAACAGAAAAAATTTACAAAAAACATAATGTAAGGAATGAAGGTAGGAATCAGAATCTATAAGCATTTGTATTATGCTCAAGAAAAATTACTAAAAATTTAAATAATGTAATTTAAAACTTAAACTCTTTGGAACTTGAAAATTCACCTGAGTCTAAATAGTCATGTATTTATGACACAAATTACTTTTGTAATCTTAAATCTTACCAACAAAAACCATACTGGGACAGACTGCTTGACTGGAAAGATCTCAAAACATGTAAGAAAATAATTCTATCATTCCACTTAAACTCTTTTAGCAATTTCAGAATGAAGAATCATTTATTCTATAAGGTCAGTAATTATCTCAGGTCTTCACATATTAGAAGATAAGAAATTAATATATTTCATAAACAAAAATATACACTTCATTTTTGCAAACTTAATGAAACCAAATTCTGTTTCACATACAGAAGGATCATGCATCATGATGTTGCAGAGGAAATAATACTTTTCTCATTCTTTCTTAGGTTCAAGACTGATGCACATCTAACAGAGCAGATTAACAAAAGAAAAATCTTAAGAATTTATGTAATGGAATATAAGATTTATATGGCATAGAGACTTCATGAGGAAATGAAATATATATATATATAGATTAATGATGCAGATGGATGAAATTAGTGCCACCATGGGGAAATATGATTGGTGATAGAAGAATAAAACCTAATAGAGGTATGGATTCTGGTTTGGATTTAAACATCTTCATGAGCCACGTATCAAAGGCTTAGTCACTAGTCTGTGGTGTTGGAAGACAGTGAACTTGTAAGAGGTCAAGCTGAGAAACAGGAAATTAAAACCCTGTGGGTATATTTCCACCTTGTATGCTTCCCGGTCAAAATGAGGTAATTGATCGGCCTGAAGGTTGCTGTCAGCTGCTCTGTCATCATAAGACCAAAGCAATGCAACTGAGGGACCACAGACTATGATGTCTATGACTGTGACTGAAAATAGATTTTTCCTCCTTTTAGTTGTTTACATCATCTATTTTGGCACAGAAATGGAAAGGTAACCAATGCAGAAAGATAAACTGTGTAGACTTCTCAATGCCTCTCATTCAGATTCTTCCTTGAGTCCCTGTGTATTCATAGATAAGGAAACTGCTCTGGAAGATTGGACCCTTCTCACTTTGGCATTTTGCCGCATGCTCCAGAAATGGAAGTGACCTTCCTACTTCTGTTGTGTCCTTAAAAGATGAGACAAAACCCAAATGTGGCTAGTTGAACATTATGCTATAAATACAAAAACTGGTCTGAGATTTGACCAATTCTTCCTAGGTGAATAGAATTCTTCCTATCAATAAAATGATGAAGAGTGCTCCATAACTGTTCAATAATGCTGTCATTTGACAAACTTGTTTTATGATTTAAAAAAAACCTAAGGAAAACCAGAAACATACTAGCTATCTACACTGCACTGGATGACTATACAATAAAAGAAGTTTAAGCTTTTGAGATCAGGGTTATGGTGCTCACTGTCATAATTTTATTTAAGAGAGCAATGTATGCCTTAGCCAGAATTATACAGGGGAAAAAAATTAAACCTAATGTATACATGTTGGGAAGAAGAATTAAGTATAACTTTGTTCACACGTAATAAACAAAGAAAATTTTTTTCTATCATGTTTTATATAAGGTACTGGGAACAATACCATTCGTTACCTAATCCATACTTACATTTCTCTGCTCTCTCCACATTCTGTGTAAAAGTATAAAACAAATCCTTGCAGTAGCACTTTCCTTGGTCCCTGATAATTCAGAGAAAACAAGTCTCTGTTAACTTGATTGGAGTAAACCCAACACATCAAATATTTCTACAGAAGTATTTCCTGTGGACTTATCTATTTAACAGATCTCCTCATACAATTTTGTGGGAACTGAAAATAATCAAATTGTCCTCAGGTGCCTGAGGGACTGTGAGACAATGGCAACATCAGAGAGCATTTGGCTTGGTGGGGGTGGTACTTGGAACTTGGGGATAATCTGTTCAAAACTATATCATAAAAATTTAAATATAATTTCAGTGATTTATGGAGTTCATGAAACACATTCATATATCCAATTTCAGTTATGTACATTTGCTGTACCCTAATTTATGTTCTACTGCCCAGGAGCACCAGCAATTATGTCCTATTTTTCTGCCTGGTATTAGAATTTGAATGTTTTTAAAATACAGCTAAATTGCACATGAAATTAATATTTATTCAAAAAGTTAATAAGCTAAAATTCACACAAATTAAACTATTCACTAAGTACAACATCATCAAACAAATCAAAGAATGGGCAATGTGGGCTTTGAGGGATGTGACAAAGAAATATTTGATTCAGCTTAGTTTTCATAAGACATTACACAAGGGAGAGAAGGGTAATATGGTAGAAATTATTTTATTATGGGTGCATTTTGATGTGCAGATGAATTAAACACCAAGTTAAAATTTTAACTCTCAAAAACTTGCAACAGTGGATAAAACATAAACACTGAAAAAAAGCACCTGATTAAAAATTGTATTTAATGCTATTTAACATTATTAAATAGTATTAATGTTAAATTTAACATTTAATATCAGTATATATTACAAAGTAATTATGAAAACTTGGCAAAGGACATTCTAAAACATATAATCCTATAAAGGAATTTTGAGGAAGGATAACTATATTTCATGAAAGATAATCAAGGCACTGCAGACTAAGGTAATAGATTCCCTGAAAACAACTGATAGCAGTTGACTCCACACTCCTTTCCTTTTAACTGGAAGCTCTGGCATATAGGGGTAGCTGTAATGTCATTTTCAAGGATATTATAAGGAATTAATTAACTCATTTGCATTATGCAGCTTTCCATATAATAGAGAAATCATGTCTTAAAGTATATGACAATTAAGCATAGAACTTCTGCTATAGAAGAGAAGTGTTACAAAAACCCCAAATTGTAATTTGTTTTATTATTCCAATGGGAGTTATTATATGAAGGAAAGATGGAATTGTTAACAGAAGGCCGAAAGATCTAACAAACCATATTTCTCAATTTTTTTCTTTCTCTAATAAGTATCTCCTTTGTATGAATAAACCAAAATGAAATTGTGGATATTTATAAACTTTAAAGCAATCAGGTAATGATCAACAGATCCTTGTGACATTGCAGCAGTAGCCTGGACTATTGATAATAAACATCATTCAAGATGTCAACCTCAGCATAAACTAAAGACACTCTTGTCAATAGGCCAAAGGCAGCAAGCAATAGATTGTAACAAATAAAACTTTGATATTTCTAAGCCATGAATCATGGGCTTTGTGTCCTAGAGACAGCGATGACCTTCACCTTTTAAATGCTTGGTACAATAAAAGAAGTCTGAGTAGTGTGACTGATGTGAATCACATAGGACGGTTATAAAATTAAAGTACATTCTCTGTCAAATCACAAATGAAGAATCTCTTTTTAGTAGATTATTGGATCTAAGAAAATCAATGTTTCTGCACCTGAGATAAGCATTTAAAATATTTTCAGGCATCCAGAACTATACTTCAATCTATTCCTTTTATTAAAGAGAGAATGAGAAATTAAATTGGGGTCAACCAAACAGCTGGAAGCTTTTATATTTTCTAACAGTGAAAAATTTGAAGGTTCTTTAAAGTATTTATTCTAAATAAATATAAAAGCTTTGCCAATGTGGAAACGTCTAAAATTAAAATGAATAACTATCAGGTAGCCTTCTCTTTTTGTTATAGCTTGTGTCTGGTAGTTTTAATGAAACAAAGCCAAGGTAAGGTACACTTTGACAGAATGTGAGGAAGAATGATGTAGCAGTGAGCTCTATGAGACTATGAGGAACATCCCCATGGAGTCTTTTTATCTAGGTCATTCAAGAACATTCTGGGCAGAACATACTGCATACCATGCTACAGATTCTGTCTTGTACCATCACCACACTTAAGAACTAACCTACTAGTCCTTGGTTCATTATTGAATTTATATGCAAACTTTGAATTTATTATTTTTATGGCTGACTATCATCTCTAAATATGGACTACATTAAGGCAATGGACTCTTTTGAATAGCTTGTAGTAAGATTTGAGCCTAACTACTGGAAAATTGCAGGTGTGAGATGCTAGGTGTTTTACTGATAAATATATAGATACTACATTTATTTTCGATAGCTTCATTTTCCAAGTATTTCAGGTAAGGAAGTTTTTGTCAGTGACTCTGATGTTGCAGGAAAATTTAATAATTAAATATATGAAGTGAATGAATGAATTAATGACACATGTCAGATTGTGGGGAACCTTCATATGTGCGATTGGTTTTATTCATTTTCTACCTCAGTACTGCACACCGCCAGAAGAAAACCTAATTGCGCTAGTAACTGTAGATATTGTAGAAGATAAGTTCATATTAAATAGATCATAAACAGATAAGTTTCAACCTTATTACCAAACAGTTTATCCATTCCATTTCATAAGTTCCCAAATCACCTTTAGCTTTCAATTTGTGATGACATATTTGAATATTCAATGAGTACTTGATAAAAGTTTATCCTTTCAGGTGGATACATTTATGAAGACAGAAAAATTAGAAGAGATGAAAGTAAATTATGCACAGAACTGCAAAAAGGCATCAATATGTTAAATACTTATTAAATTCTATACACTAATGATTTCTTGCCTGTGTAAGGAAATGATGATTGTCTATGAGAGGAGAAAAGGATTACAGTGCTCTAACAATTCCATACATATTCTCATAACCAAAATTTATGCTTACAGCTATTGTTTATGCATAATATTAGAATGAAAACAAATATAAGTAGAAAATAATGGAGATTTTCAAATTTTAAGTTAGATTTAAATCATAATTAATGATGGCAATGTAGTTAAAGCAGTAAAAGATATGAGGATAGATCTACTATGCATGAGCAAATTATGAGAACAGCAAGGGTAACTATATGAGAAAAGAAAATATATCCCTGCAATAGTAAGAAATTCAGGGAAAAAATAGAAAACAAGTGGTTTTAGGCATTTGATATTAGACTAATGTCTTAGACAAGGGAAACAAAGCCCCAGATTCCTTAGGCTCTCTGCCTCCAATTAGTTGTAGATGTGGAATTCGCAGAGGACCTAACTGTAGCCTACCGACCTTGAAGAGTTGAAGACAAGAGAAGAGCGCCCAGGGACTGAGGTTAGCAGTGGGCGGCTCGGGAAACGGTGACTGGGGCACCGAGTCTGCGTCACCAAATATGTGCTGGGGTTAGAGCTTACTGGCCTCCAGGCCCACGCTGGAAGAGCGCCCAGGGACTGAGTTTAGCAGCAGGCGGCTCAGGAAACGGCGACTGTACCACTGAATCTGCACCGGGTTTGGAGCTTACTGGCCTCCAGGCCCAAGCGGGAAGAGTGCACAGGGACTGAGTTTGGCAGCGGGCGGATCGGGAAGCGGTGACTGCAGCACCAAGTCTGCCTCACTGAATCTGCACTGGGTTTGGAGTTTACTTGTCTCCAGGCTCAGGCTGAAAGAGTGCCCAGGGACTGAGTTTATCAGCGGGCGCTCGGGAAAAGGTGACTGCAGCACCGAGTCTGCGTCACTGAATCTGCACTGGGGTTAGAGCTTACTGGCCTCCAGGCCTACACCAGAAGAGCGCCCAGAGACTGAGGTTAGCAGGTCAGAGTCTGATTTTTTCCCCAGTAACTGCAGAAGCACATCCAGTCAGCTTGTATTGGTGAGTAGGTGGGCCTGTTGGAACAACAGCCCCTAACATTGCAGCTGCACAGGGCCTACAGCCTGCTGGCCTCCAGGCCAAATGCAGAAGTGAGCCCAGAAACTCTGTATTGCTGAGCAGGTGGGCCCATTGCAACCTCAGTGCCATTGTAGCAGTTGAGGAGCCACAGTCTCCCTGCCTCTAAAGCAGACAGGAGAAGGTGTTCTGACTGTATTGATTGAGTGCCTCATATGGTGTGCTAGAACTAGGGGTTTTTCTTTAGGTCCCAATACAGACTGCAAAGAGAAACCCAGAAAACACTGCTATATTAAGGTTCCTAACTATTAAGAGGAAAGTGACTTGCAACAAACAGCGTCAGAAAACAGGGGAGGTCAGAGATGAGGAAACACTCAAAATCTCAGACACAAAGATTCTCACCTCCAAGTAACACAGGGGGAAGGGAAATAGAGAAATGTGAAGCCCAGTATCCAGGGCCCTGGGAAATGGTAACCAAAGCAGATCTAGTAAAATGGAAATCAGAACTGATCTCTGAGATGAAAGCAGAGATTGGACATTGTCAATACGATGATTAATAAAGCCAAAGAAGAAATCATGGAGTTGATAGAATCCAAGATAGCAAAAGCACTGGAACCTTTTAAAAACCTATAAGCAGAAACCCAGGAAATTAAGAAAGAAAATGAAAGCTTGCACAATAGAATGAATTTGGCAGAAGACTGAATTTCAGACCTAGAAGACAGGATCTCAACCAATGAACTGGAAAGGCATAATCTATGGAAAAAAGCAAGCGATAATGAAAAGTTAATCCCAAAGCTCCTAGATGATTCAAAGAAGAATAACATAAGATTGATGGGAGTCACTGAGGATGCAGGAGAAAATGCTAAAGATATCAAAAAGCTATTCACACAGATAATGGCAGAAAACTTCACAGAAAAAGATAAAGAATTGGACATACAAACACATGAAGCATACAGAACGCCACATGCCCGTGACATGAAGAAATCTACACCTAGGCATATCATCATAAAAGTCCCAGAAATTCAAAAAAAGAATGAAATACTGAAAGCAGCCAGAGAAAAGAAAACAGTTACATTCCAACGGAAGCCCGTCAGGATCAGAGCCGACTTCTCAACTCAAACACTCAATGCAAGAAGAGCCTGGAGTAAAGTCTTCCAAGCCCTAAAGGAAAACAACTTCCAACCCAGACTGATGTATCCTGCAAAATTATCCTTCAAAATTGATGGGGAAATAAGATACTTTCATGACAAAGAACACCTGAAAAACTTCACAAATACAAAACCCGTGCTCCAAAACATTTTAAAGAATATCTTGGAGAAAAATAAGGAAAGTTACAAATCCATGAG
>PVIR01032419.1:0-18646 GCA_004026965.1 Petromus typicus
GTATGGAGACCCACACCCAGCAGCAACCAGTACCACATACCACAGTGCCGGGCGTGGTGGCTCACGCCTGTAATCCCAGCACTCGGGAGGCAGAGGCAGGAGGATTGTGATGTGAGTTGGAGGCTGAGCTCAGGGCCAGCCTGAACCACAAAAGCGAGACCCTGTCTCCAAAAACCTAAAAAAAAAAAAAAAAAAAAAATGCAGGGATGGATTTGGGTTGCTGAATCAGAGAACTTAACATTTTACCTGTACCTCTATAACCACCTTAAAAAAGGGAAAGTGATGAAATACAGAAAATAAGCTTACGCAATCAGGAATATTGAAGCTTAGTGCCAGATATAGCACCCAAAGTGCAAGATCCATGAAGGGAAAAATGAGAACAGACCTGCTTTTATTGAAAACTTCCTGGTGTCTTTTCATGAGCATGGTGTCCAGTTCTCATCTCTTTGGTCTGCAGTACTCTTGGCAATGGTTAGAAGACCTCTTTGAGATATACAGACAGCTAGATTCCCTAGGTTCATCCATGCGTGAAGTCTACCGTATGCCTCGCCATGTAGCTACAAGGAACAGTAAATGCTTTCAGGGTTTAATGCAATTGAGAGTCAGTTTTACTCTTTATTTTATTTTGGGTTTTCTTGAGAAATTGTTTCACTCTACAGTCCAAACTAACCTTGAATTTATTATGTAGTCTCAAGTCTAGTCTGTTATCTATTCTCAAATCTACAGTGATCTTCTTGCCTCGGCCTCCCAAGTGCTAGAATTACATATCTGGTGATTCAGCTTTACTTTTGTCCTTTCCTAGATTCATCCTAATTTAGTGACCTTGTAGTTAATAAAGCAGCCCTAGACTTTATCTGAGAGGAAATAAACAGAGGGAGGGAAGTAAAAGAGTGTTCTTGATGTTGTCTTTAGATTACCTTTATTATCCATGTGTTCTCTTGTAGTGTATTTTGCCTTGTACAAGGGGTTCAGGTTTAATTTTACTTTTTGTTTTAGGTAGGGTCTTGCTATGTAGTTTAGGCTTGCCTTGAACTCATGTAGCCCAAACTGTCCTAGGTTAGCCCAGCTGAAGTCATGGTGATCCTCCTCCTGCCTCAGCATGCCTAATGTTGGGATTATAGGTGTGAGCCACTGTACCCATCACAAGTGCTTAGGTAGCAGTGTTTTCTTTGAATATGGATTTTGAGCCATAATTGGAAAGACTTACCTCTGTACTCTTTTGGGAAATTGTATGGTTTTGTTTGGACCTCATATCATTTGGAGTTTATTCTTTTGTATGATGTAAGGTATGATTGTTGTAAAGAGGCAGTCTGTTAGATTTATTTGGAAAAAACATCTTTGGAGAAAGAAAGCATTAGCCTCTTCACATCATCAATCCTCAGAAGCAGCAGCAGCATTACTTTATATATGTTAGCTCGTGTAGTTCACTTCAAGAACTTCATAAGTTAAGTACTATTATACTGGTTTCAGAAGAGGAAACTAGGCATACCCCTGTACTGGAGCTTATCCATTCTTGCTCCAGATTCCACACACTTAACTGCTACACCATAGAAGTCACATGTCTGAGAGAAACAGGATCAGATCAAGAAACAGTAGCTCTCGACCCTGAGCCTGACTCAAGGGCAGTTTTGGTTTCCTCATCAGAGACCAGGCATAACAGAGTCTGACCAGTATGCAGGACTTGGTACCTACACTGTGCTGGACCAGCCTGCCTCAGGACATTGAAGTCCAGGCTTCTTAGTTTCCCACACTGCAGTTACCCAACAGTAAAAGAGAATGAAGAACTGATAGTACTTGGTCAAGAGCTACTTCCCAGTATATAAAATTACTTTGTATCTCTTTTATATCATTTTTTTCTAATTTGGCATTCTTCATAATCCATATGTATCTCATCACGTGGCTGTTCCAGAGAAACGGCATTTTAATGGGTCAGAATACCTTTCACATAGACCCACTTCGACACTGTTGCATGCAAGTGTGTATCCACCATTAAATAGCCCCAGTCACCCAGAGCCCCACACCAAGTCCAAAGCAGTCTCTACAGACTGTCACAGGAACCACCACATATAGCCATGGGAATCCGCCCATGGCCGTGGGATCAGGCAGCCCAACTGCTGCCTACAGTTAGGTACTTGTGCAACCTGTGTTAGTTTCATCTTTTTTTCCTTCATATTTTTTATGTATACTACTAGCATGTCATCTGTAAATAAACTTCTTTAATTTTTATATCTCTGCTTTCTTTTGCCTAATTATCTGAACAATATTAAATAGGGGACAATGGCATTTTTCCTTATATTGGTGCTGATCTTAGTTTGATGCGTCTTCATCTAGTGAGATCCTGTCAGCTTTGTTTTTATCTACCTCCCACCCCCTAGCCCCTGTTGGCTTTGGGGATTGAACTCAGGGCCTCAGTCCTACTAAGGAAGTGCTCTACCTCTGAGCCACATTTGCAGCCCATTTTACTTTTTTTTAATTTTGAGACAAGTTATTGCTAGATTGCCCAGGTTGGCCTCAGACTTTCCATCATCCTGCCTGCTTCCTGGGTAGCTGTGATTACAGCCGGCTCTTGCCGCCACAACCTGCTACAGTACTGATTTACGATTTTTTATTGTACTAATCCTTTGATAGAACTTACTCCCATTAAATGTGCAGTGTTATTATCTTCTGTTTAGTAATAAATCTTTTGTATGTTTTAACTAGGTCTGGCTTTACTTTTTTAAATCTGTAGTAATTTTCATTCAAGAGGGGAGCAAATGATGAGCATTAAACTTTTAAAATCCCATTTTGTAGTTTACATTTGAATGTGGATTTTTCTTCATATTCCAGGAATTTAATATATAAAGAAAAATCACCTATCGTACTAAATAACTTTGGAGAACATATTCCTGCCCTATTTACTCATTAAGAAGTCTTTTTTTCTTGTGGTTCTGGAGGATTGAACTCGGGCCCTTTTGCTTCCAAGGTGGGTGCATGATCACTTGAGCTAAATCCCTGGCCCTCATTAAGAAGTCTTCACTATTTTCTTTTTTGCTAGCCATTTTAATTTGATACACATACATAAGGCAGTAATTTAAATCATAGTTTTATTTTTGTATTATCAAGGTAAAGTAATCGTTTTGGTTTCATGAAGTCTCCATTGTAGTTATCCACTTAGAAAGCAAATTTATACTTACTTGAAATCAGATATTGTATATTTTGGTGAGTTAATTCAATTGTCATCATTAAATCAAATAACTTTTGTTTTACATTGCACATTTGATCTTTGGCATTAGAACTAAATTGGCTATTAAAACTTTGGTTTTGAGAGTTGCTTGCAATATCCCTTTTTATTTTTTATTTATTTATTTTTAGATTTTTTTTAGACAGTCTCACTGTGTAGTTCAGGCTGGCCTTGAACTCACTATGTAGCCCCAGGCTGGCCTCAAATTTGCGCCATCCTCCTGCCTGTGCTGTCCAAGTGCTGGGATTACAGGTGTGAGCCACACCCCCTGCTGTCTCTTTTATCTTCCTCATAAATTTAAGTATTTGTCTTTGCATGAAATATTATATCTTCAAACAAATCATTGCTAATTTCTTGATCCTTTCTCTCTCAGAACTAACTTTATAGGAGTTTACCAAGTCTCACAAACTTAAGGGACTAAGTTGAATAAGATATTATGTGCACAAATTTAATATTTTATAGTGGCCTTAGTAATGTAAGTACCTGAAAATTTAGATACCTACAGATAGGAGCAGGAGTATGTAGACAGCTACCATGGGGTTTGGCTACTAAATCTATTCATAGTGTTATAAGAAGATTGATGGGTCAAGGATTTAGCTCATTGGTCTCAGCACCTACATTACAAGTGTACAGGCGGGTTTGATCCCTAGAAACCACGTACAACAATGCCAGATGTGGAGACTCATGCCCACCAGCAATCAGAACCACTCTACCACAGTGCTGGGCATGGTGGCTCATGCCTATAATCCCAGCACTCAGGAGGCAGAGGCAGGAGGATTGCTGTGATGTGAGTTTGAGGCTGAGTTCAGGGCCAGCCTGAACTACAAAAGTGAGAGAGACTCTGTTTCAAAAAAAAAGAAAGAAAGAAAGACAGATTGACTAGCCTCATGCATTTATGGTAGAGTAGAAAGTCAGATTTTTCCTGGTAGGATCCTATAAGGATGAAGGGAGAGAAAAGTAAAAATCAATTTCTTTTCCACTAATCACTCTATTTTGCTTATAAGAATAATTGTAGAAGATTGTCAGAGATTTCTTTTATATAAAACATTACTTTCACTGTTTTTCTTCTTTTGAAAGAGGGTCTGGCTATGTATTTCAGGCTGGCCTTGAGGTCACTATGTCAACCTCAAACTCTTGGCAATTTTCTGCCTCAACTTCCTGAGTGCTGGGATTACAGGCTTGGGCCACCATGCCCAGCATTGTGGTACATGGTTCTGGGGATCGAACTTGGGACTTTGTACTTGCCAGGCAAATTCTGAAACCACTGAGCTAAATCCCTAGCCTATAGGTTATTTCTTATTTTAAATACTTTGTTTGGACAAACTAAATCTACATATTTAATAAAAGTGACCATTAATTCTTCTTGGTCTTCCTTCTCTTTTTTCATTCGTTTTTATAACCAAGAATACTAATTTTTCAGTATGGTACATTATTTTTTAAATGGAGACCTCTACTGGAAGTTTGAAGCAATATATGAGTTTTATTATCCATTTAACATTATTTTAACAAAAAAATGGTAAGATTTATTTTAAAATCAGTTGCTATAATATATTCTAGAGTCTTTTTAAATGTATCGTTCTTATACTTTAAAAGTTTTCTTTTGGTTTGTGACAAAATATTAAGTTTTTTAAAAAGTGGGGCACTGTGTGTGTCATTTTCTGTTTTTTAGCTAATGCTGATTTACCATGTGATAAGCCAGATATTATACTGAGAGATTTAAAAAAACTCACCTGATGCCCTCCTTTGGCATAGATACTGTTATTATTCAGATGTTATACATGAGAAAACAGGACAAAGGGGCTTAAGAACCTGGCTTGAGGTTACACAGTAAGTTAAGGAGCTAATATTTGAATCTGAGTCATCTTGCTCTAAAAGTCATGCAATAGAGGCTTCCTACAAGTGCACATGATTCTAAATTTATAAAAATTTTTGTAACAGACTCAAAAGGAATAAGCAAAATATGAAGATCAGTGGAATAGCTGTTGTATTATGATTTTTATGCACTAGTATGTATGTATGTATATGTATATATGTATACATATGCATACATGTATGTATACATTTTCTATGTGTTATGTATTTTTATATTTAAAGTCCTGTGAATCTTTTTGCAGTACAGTTTGGTGCAGGACAGTTTATTTCAACAAATATTCATCTTATTTGGTGCAAGACAGTTTATTTCAACAAATATTCACTTTTTACTCAACAAGGTAGATACATTATTTAAATAGATTAGGAAGTAAGCCTTTATTTACCTTCGCTAATGTAGGAATAGAGTTTAGTTTTATGAATTTTAGTACATTACTGTTACTTTATTACCAGAAAAGTCTTGGAATGAAGGACTTTTTATAAAAGTATTTATGTATGGGTCGGGGATTTAGCTCAGTGGTTCTGGCGCCTGTCTTGCAAGTGCTAGAACCAGGGTTTGATCCCCAGTAACCACACACAACAATGCCAGGGCATGGAGATTCATGCTCACCAGCAATCAGAAGCACATACCACAGTGCCGGGTATGGTGGCTCACACTTGCAATTCCAGCACTTGGGAGGCAGAGGCAGGAAATTTGCTGTGAATGCAAGGCTGAGCTCAAGCTCAAGGCCAGCCTGAACTACAAAAGCAGACCCTGTCTCAAAAAAAAGAAAAAATGTACGTACTTTTTGTTTTGTTTTGTTTTTTTCAGATAAGCTCTCACTATGCAGTTTAAGATGGCCTTGAATTCACTATGTAGCCCACACTGATCATGAATTCAGGGTGATCTTCCTGCCTCAGTCTCTCAAGTGCTGGCATTATTGAAAGCCCCTAATTCAACATCTGATACATTATGGTTGAACAGAATTAGCAGCCCTTGGTAATGCAGAATTTGGTTTGATCTCAGGTAGATGTATATGATTGGCTTCTCAGTAAATGAAAAATGTAATTTGAGATGTCCTGAAAGATTTCAGAGTTCTAACATACAGGGTAAGTAATATATCCCAATGATTTGGTTCTAAATTTAACCTTTTCTTACTTGGTTTTGGGGAACAAGCACTAAAATTCACAGTAGTATTGCTTAATGAAGAGTCAGTTCATTAGTACCAGTTAATGAAAAATGTAAAACATTTTGTATAATTCTTAATTTTTTTAAGTACAAAATATACTACTCTCCCCATGAGCTACAACTTGAGACTAGCCACTTGTCTAGGGTAATACTTGATACATCGTAGTAGATATTTACTTTGTTTTAAACTGGTATATGAAGACCCAGGATTTTGCAAAGTAATTGCTATTTCTGAACAAGTTGATACAGTGATAACTTGATGAAGCATTTTAGTTAGAAATGTTCATCTCTGTCATCATCGTAACTAATATTTTTTCAACATTTTCCATTCACTGTGGTTTATTTCACTATTCTGATTCTTAAAACTATTCTATAAAATTAATCTCGTCTTCATTCTCCAATAAAGAAAATAAGATTCATATAGGTTAAGTAGTTTGCACAAGTACAAAGTAGTGAGGATTGCCTTCAACCTTCAGGGACCAAATTTTTGACTGCTGTGACTAATCTCCTATTTTGTGCCAGACACTATTCTATGTACGTACTAGACATACATCAGTGATGAAATAGAGAAAAATCTCTTTCTGTTTTGGAGCTAGTAAGAAGACAAAATAAATAAATAAGTAACACCATGTTAGGTACTAGTGCAACGAGATAAAAACAGATAAAGGGAGAATTTTCAGATAGGGTGACATTTGAATAAAAACTCAAAAGAGATGAAAGAGCAAACCCAGATAGTTGTCTGGGCAAAAACATGAACAATCAACTAGGGAGCCTGCCTGATAGTCCAAGGAACAGTAAGGAGGCTAATGTGCCATTAGTGAGTGGTGAAGAGAACTTGAGGTTGTTTAGAAAGAGAAAAACTGGCAGCAGATTTTGTAGTCTTTGTGGTGTCTGCTTTTTAGCACAGTGAAGGATTTTGAGCAGTGAAATATTATCTCGATTTCTGTGAGTGCTTTACTGTGTATAGATGAAGAGGATGGGGTGTCAAGGTTAGAAGCAAGGAAACTTGATGGAAGAGAAATAATCCAAGTGAAAAATGATCGTGATTTGTACTGGTTAAGTTCATAGCTCTTGATGCTATCATTAAAAAGTAATTTTCTTCAGATATATTTGTAATATTTTAAATCTAAAACTTCCAGGACTTTTAAAAACAGAATCCTACTCAGATACTGAGAACACAATAGCCAGTTTTCTACATTTTAATTTTGAAACTTAATTTCCTTGATTATCGAAATATTATAATACACGTTCCTTGTACATAGTTTAGAAAATACACGAGGGGAATGTGTTGAGCACTGTGTATCTTAGCATATTTGGGAAAATACGCAGAGTATTATCAACAGATATCTTGGTATATTTTTTCCTAATTCTTTTATCATAAGATTTGATCTTAACTTGTTCACCATAAACTGATTCTCTTTCCTACTGAAATGTTAGTTCCTTTAGAGAAGGATTGTGCTATTCATTTCTCTATTTAGTTGAATGTTTTGTTCCTATTAGGTGCTTAGTACTTGTGTTTGAATTAATTGTACCTAGTACTATGTTGGACCCAGTGATTTTTAATTTAGTGAGGAGGAAACAATCCATAAGTACACCTATAAAATAAGTGATTTTTCTTAAGCAGACATAATAGAAATTAACTTCAAATGACTACTGTTTTTCAAAGTAAGTTGTCTCTGGAGGAGGCCATATACGTGTATCGGTGATACTATTGTTCTGAGAAGCTGCCATAGAACTTGTAACAGCGAATATGAGTCACAATATAAAATGAGTTTAATTGAATTTGATTACTAAAGTTTTTCCCTGTTCATGATGGTGTGTAACTTAGTGATTTTGGAGTCAGCTTGCTCTGTAGTCACACTATTTGGGTTGAAGTTTCACCTTCTGCATCTTGAGTTTCATGAGAATGGGCTAGTTTACTCTGTACTTGAGTTTCATCTTGAAAAGGTGAGTAATAAAGTATATACTTTGTGGAATTGTTATGAGTGGCAGGTAAGGTAATACAGAAAATATTTAATATTCTGTCTGGTGCATAGCAAATAATTTTAAATGTAATTTTTTCCTGGCTGACCTTGTCTAATTAATCTAAAACATAATCTATACCTTAAGTTTCCACAACTTGCTCACACACCTTCTTTACCCAGTTTAGCTTTTACTGTTGTTTTTTGTTTTCCACCTGGTGAAGTACAAAGATCTGTGATGCTCCTGGCTTATAACTGAGTCATTTGTAAAGGAGCTATTAAAATTTTTTTAAACTAATAATAGTATCATTGAAGTAAAATAATTATAACCAAGCGGTTACTTGGAAAAATGTAGTATTAATTAGAATGAATTTTAAAAAGTAAAAAGTTTTAATAGACCCATCTTACTTCAAACCATTAATAGTAATGTGAGGAAAAAATGTGAAGTGATGCAGGTACTGGTAAGTACTCAATTCTTCAGTTGCTTTTTGTTGCTAAAGAAGAAAACCCGGATTTCTTGGTGGAGGAAGCAAAATTCTTCACTGCTTTTCTGTTTTCATCTCCTGCTCCACTCTTGCACATTGTTTGAGCTGCCATGTCTTTTTCATGTGTATTTATGCTTAGTGAATGGGCAGTCGGTAAGTGTTGGTAGGATTAGTTAATGTACTCTGAACTCCAGCCATGCTGATCTATTTATAGTTCTCTAAAACATGCCAGGTTTTTCTCTCTCTGCTTTTCCTTGTGCTGTTTTCTCCGTCTGGAACTCTTTTTCCTTCTTTTCTGCCTGACATACTCCTACCTATCTTTGAAACGTAAATGTCGCCTTTTATAAAAAGCCTTTTCTTATCTCACAGAGCAGTTTAAAGTGATCCTTTATGTACAGGCCCACTTTCCTCCCTGTTTATACTCCACTACATATACTCCTGTGGCAACTTTTTTGTCTCTTTCCCCTGTTGCACTGTGAGCCCGAGGAGGAGGGACTTAGTTGTATATGTTTTTGTAACTAACTGTAGTTACTAACTGGGTGGGTGACAAGAGTCAACAAATAAATGCCTATAAGGGTCATTAAGAGGAAAAAAAGAAGATCACTTTGAATTGAGGGCAGACAGTAACCTGTGGAAGAGGCCTTGAACTTATCTGAATCTAATAGGTCTTTCAAAGAAGGATTATCATTAGATTCAGATATAGTAAGGGAAAAACATAAAGACCTGTTAGATAGGAGGAAAGGAAAAACTCAAAGTCTGTAGTATAATGTGTTTTAGTTGTATACATGACCATAGCTGCCTCACAGGCTTTGTGTACATGATAGGTAGAAGATGTGACCAGGACTAAAGATTGGCAGCAGACAGCAAAGGATTTTGAAGATCAGGTCAAGGCATTTGATTTTTTATTCCACATATGATTCTATATATGATGTGGATGGGAGGTTTGTAGTTCTTTTGTATTTTTAACCAAAACAGTGTCTTAATGAAACTGATGTTGTGTGAACTTTCAATATAGTGGTATGTATTATAGATTTTAGGTAGGCAAAAGTGGCAGCAAGAATGGCAGACATATCTGGCTTGTTTGATCAGAGAAGAGGATATTATTTCTACTGAATATTGAAATAAAGGTAAATTACTGCCACTTAAAAATAATAGTCCAGGCTGTCTCATTCAGAAAGTACTTCAAAATCTTACGTCTTTAGGGTTGTCATTATAATTCTTTGTAAGACAAAGTCTTGCTATATTGCTTGCCTGGCTCCAGGTTGATTATTCAACCTCAGCACTTTGAGATTATAGGCTTGTGCCACCATGTCTGGCACAGGGTTATCATTATAAATACCAGTTGTCACCAGACTGTCGATTTACAGAATAGCAAGTTAGTAGAGAATTCCAGCTGTTGGGAAATATGATAAACCAACTTTTCTGCACTTTTTATTTATGTATAAGTCTACAATCATTAGTTTATAATCAAGTAAAATTGTGTTTTATATATAAATTATTACTTTATCTTCTGTATGCTGGAAGGAACATTTTACAGCTTCATCAGTGAATTTACTATTTTTTTTTTCCTTTTTTAACAAGCTGTGGAATTTAGCAACCTTTTTCTCTGAATTCAGTTTCAATTTTTTACCCCTCTGGAACCAGGGATTGAACTCAGGACCTTGCCCTTGCAACTTGGTTACAGTGCCACTGAGCTACATCCCTGACCCTCCTCTATATTCTAAAACTATGAGATTGAAACTAGTGGAGATAAATAT
This sequence comes from Petromus typicus, assembly GCA_004026965.1. Taxonomy (NCBI): domain Eukaryota; kingdom Metazoa; phylum Chordata; class Mammalia; order Rodentia; family Petromuridae; genus Petromus; species Petromus typicus. The sequence goes on from PVIR01032419.1 coordinate 10,461, forward strand.
TTTACACATGTCAAAAACAGGCTTAACTGAAGTTAGATGTGCATATTTGATACTTAAAGAGTTCTTTAAAATATGTTTTTAGTTTAAGTTTGTTTTGTTTTGTTTTCTGGGTGTGGTAGAGATTGAGGCAGGCAAACATCACTCTCAGGTTTAAGACCTTCCTGGGCAACTTGGCAACTTACTGAGTCCTTGTCTCAAAATTAAAAATATAAAAGACCTGAGGCTGTAGCTCAACACAAAGGTCTTGGACTTAATTGTGGATGCCTGGTACCAAGAAGAAAATAAAAAGGTTTTTAACCCTGAGTATTTAAGGATGCAGTGTTTTTTTGTCACAACTCTGTGAAGTTAGGAAAAAAGGCTTGTTTCTCAAAAGCTATTCAGGAATTGGAAGAAAGATCTAGTGGAATGTTCTTGGCATCATATCTTGTTAAAATTTTTCTTCTAGAATTGTTTCCCATGAATCTTGCTGTGACATTGTTATGGCATGTGTCTAGAAGTCCCTCCAAAGCCTCATACAGTCATACTGGGAGCTTTTCACCGATGGATGCATCCAGGGTGGGTGAATATGGATTATGTGTGTGATAACTAGATTAGTCCACCCACTGGTTGTAGATGTGGTTGAAAACCCAACCTGGGTGTTGAGTGGCACCAACCAATGGGCTTGCAGTCCGAATGGAATAAAGAGGAAAAGAGAGACTCCCTGCTTGCTGCCTCCTGCCTGCCATGGAAGAAACTTTCTCCTGAGGGTGTCCCTCTGCCAAGCTACCTTGTGTTAGCACCAGCTGCCTTTGGAATGAAACTCCTGCAAGTGTGGACCAAAATAAAGCTTTCCTCCTTTAACATGTAGGTATCAGGTATGTCTCGGAGGAGGAAAGTAACTGAGATGAACATTACATTTATTTGGTTTAGTTTTGAATAGGTCTATTTTTTTCATAAGGGATTTTGTTCTTCTTTGAAAACAGGGCCCTGCTATGTATTTCAGGCTGACCTTGGACTCGCTAAGTAGCCCAAGCTGGCCTCAAACTTATGACAGTCCTCCTGCCTTAGCCTACCAAGTCCTGGGATTACAAGTGTGCACCACCACTCCTGGCTATATAATTTTTTTTAACAGTGATTGATTACAAAGATTAGGACAACTAAAAATTGCTTTCATTGTAATTTATCTTAATATATGAAAGAACATGTAATTGACAATATTATAGAGGACAGGTACTAATGATGATAATCTAGCATTTAACATGAAGTTAGTTTTTTCCCAGGCTTCCCTATCTGTAACATCCAAAGCACTGATTTGCTTTTGGTTGCTTTGTGTAAAATCTGTCTGTGGAGAGCAGTATGGAAATATAGTCAGCAGGGTAAAGATACAGTCTCTGGTTTCTGTGGATTTAGTCAACAGAATATGGAAAATATTGGGAGAAAAAATTGCCTGTCTATTGGATATGTCATTATTCCTCTCCCTTGTTATTCTCCAAACAATATAGTATACCAACTATTTATGTAGCATTCATGTCTTAGGAATTCTAAGTAATCTAGACATAATTTAAAGCAAATAGGAGGGTGAGCTTTAGTTATATGAAAATATTATAACATTTTGTGTTGGGTACTTGAGTATCTGCAGATTTAGGTATGGGAGGCAGTCCTAAAACCAGTTATCCTTGGATACTGAGGAACAACTGTATTCCCCCTGCTACTCAACATGGAGGATTCGGCCTTCCAGACGCATCCTGAAATAAGGCAGAAATTTTAGCACATTATTCTTTTCACTGAATCATTATGAGGAAACATTTACTAATAATGAAATATCAAATTATTTTCTTCCTTTCTGTTTTGAGATGGAATCTGACCTTATTGCCCAAGTTGGTTTTGAGGTTGTGATCTTCTGATCGTAGCCTATCAAGTAGGTGGGCTTACAGGTGTACATCTGCAACAAAATTTCTTGCCTGGGGATTTAGCTCAGTGGTTTCAGCATCTGCCTGGCAAGTGCAAGGTCCAGAGTTTGATCCCTGGAAACCATAAACCACAGTGCCAGGCATGGTGACTCAGGCCTGTAATCCCAGAACACGGGAGGCAGAGGCAGGAGGATTGCTGAGTTTAAGGCTTGCCTGGGCTGCATAGTGAGTTCAGGGCCACCCTAACTACGAAGTGAGACCCTGTCTCCAAAAAAAACCACAACTTGTTTAGTTGTATAATTTTGGATTATAGTCTAAGGACTGGTTGTCATCACAGAGTTTCTTAGGTCACCATTTTCAAACAGTTCAATGAATTATTTAGAAAACATATTGTGCTCAAGTCCAGTTTGGGAAAGTTGCTTATATTAGGTCAACATTGTTCTTTTCTGCCACACTTCTTTAAATTAATATGCTTATAATGTGTCTTGGGACTGCCCACAAAATTTCCCAAACACTTCAGAGCACCATTCTTCTTTCCTGGCCTCAGCAGCTCCTAGAATACCTATCCAATTGATGGAATTGCTGTGAACACTTGGGAAATGTTGCTGTCAGCAAATAAACTTGTTAGATCAAATGGACACAAGTGAAGTCTTGAAAAATGCTTAACTTACTAAGATAGATGAAAACCCTAGCCCTCCCAGTTCTGGGATGCATGGGAAACATGATTGATTACAGACAGCTTGACTGAAAAGAGAAGCCAAAGTTTAATGAGGTAATTAATGATGCACTGGGAGAGCATAAACAGCTAAATTTTGTTGCTATACTAAGGGTACTCTCCCTGGAGAGAGGAGTCTTTTAAAGTATGAAGTTTAGTGACCCTACTTATGAATTAGCAAATATTTAGGGCACTTACTAGGATTAGGTTTCAGACTTCAGTGCTTTTAGTCATATGAATGCAGTGCGAGAAGGTATTTCAATTAGAACTGTGATCTTTTAATTTTGAACTGGTAGAATAGTTAGGGTGATTGCTTTAATTATCCATTAGTTCTTAAAACTTACTCTTCAACTTTTCTAATATATTTGCTTTCCAGTATTCTTCTAATACATCCCTTTAAGTGACTATCACAAAAATAGACATTTACCTATTTCTTATAAAGAACTGTATCTCCACTTAACAAACCTTTATGTGGTTTTAAGGGATTACTAAAGCTTTGTTTCAGGGGAATCTAAGCAGGAAGCATACGTTGCCCTCTTGACATAATACATATTCTATTATTTTCTTTTTCCTATCGTGCTTGTCTTTGTTCTTGCCTGCCTGCTTTCGCTGTCTCTTTCTCTCTCCCTCTCATTCTTTCTTTTTTTCTCTTTTTTTGTGATCCTGAGGATCTGATTCAGGCGTGGTGCCACTGAGCTACATTCCTGACCCTCTTTCTTGTTTAAATAGATTTTCACTAGTAGTTCAGAGTGGCCTTGAACTGACTATATTGACAAGACTGGCTTTGAACTTGAGCAATCCTCCTGCCTCAGTGTGTATCACCACATCTGGCCAATAGTATGGTATTAGTATGGAAAACAAACATTGAGGACATGCCATTAAGTCAGAATAGATGTAGTACAACTTTATAGACTTTATAATGGCCTAGAAATAACAATTGATATTCTAAACTGAGATAAGTTACTGGATGGTTTCATTACTACTACAACCATTAAATAATACACAACTTTGTTTCTCTCTCATAACTGTTTAAATGTATCATCTAAGACTGATATTATAGCCTAGCAGGTCTTGGACTTTATTCTTTTCTATACTTCAGTCTTAGTTTTCATGGTCTAAAATAGCACTGCAATATCTGTCACCACAGCCTCTTTCCATCAAGCAAGACAGACAAAAATGCTTTTTATCTTTCAGGGGTCTTAAGTAATACATGCGTTTCTGCTCATAGGTTACTGGGTAGAAACTTCTCACAGAGGGAGGCTGAACATTGTAGTCGCAGACTTCACAAAGCATTATAAAAACTGATCATGTAAGGGGCAGGGGATTTGCTCAGTGTTTCCATGTCTGCTTTGCAAGCACAAGGCCCCCTTTGACCCCCACATAGATTTCTTTTTTTTTTAGGTTTTTTTGAGACAGGGTCTCGCTTTGTGGTTCAGGCTGGCCCTGAGCTCAGCCTCAAACTCACAGCACAGCAATCCTCCTGCCTCTGCCTCCCGAGTGCTGGGACTACAGGCGTGAGCCACCACGCCCGGTACTGTGGTATGTGGTACTGGTTGCTGCTGGGTGTGAGTCTCCACACCCAGTATTGTTATGTGGTTACCGGGGAATCGAACCCTGGTCCTTGAGCTTGCAAGACAGGCACCGGAACCACTGAGCTAACTCCCCGGCCCTGACCCCCACATAGAACAATGCCAGGCATGGTGGTGACTCACGCCCACCAGCAATCAGCACCACACACCACAGTGTGGGGTGTGGTGGCTCACACCTGTAATCTAAACACCCAGGAAGCAGAGGCAGGAGGATTACTGTGAGTTTGAGGCTCGCCTGGGCTACACAGTGAACTCAGGGCCAGCTGAACTACAAAGTGAGACCCTGTCTCAAAAGAAAAGAAAAAGAAAAAAATTGGTCATGTAATAAGCCATAAAGGGCATTTAAAAAAGTTACATATTATACAAATCCTTGCTGAAACTCTGTTGCATTAAAGAGAATACAGCATTGTATACATATATAAATTATATAGAGTGAATGAGTATATGTAGAGATAGTTAATAGTTTGTGCCATTGGTTATCCTGATACTTTTGTTTCCAAATACTGAAGTGCATGGGAAACAGGATTAATCACAGACAAAGATAATACTCAATGTCTTTGAGTATATTTTGAATTATCTTAATTTGTGATCTATGTAGTTATATGGAAATAAAATGAAAGATAAAATTGATATGCAAATACTGATGTACAGATTACTTATGAAAATAGCTGTAATAATGTAAAATCAAGTGATCTTAAAAATGACTAGTACTGGGCCAGAGATTTAGCTCAGTGGTTCCGGCGCCTGTTTTGCAAGCCCAAGAACCTGGTTCGATCCCGGTAACCACATACAATACTGGGTGTGGAGACTTGCCCAGCAGCAATCAGTCTCACTTACCACAGTGCCAAAAGTGGTGGTTTATGCCTGTAATCCCAGCACTAGGGAGGCAGAGACAGGAGGATTGCTGTGATGTGAGTTGGAGGCTGAGCTCATGGCCAGCCTGAACTACAAAGTGAGACCCTGTCTCAAAAAAAAAAAAAGGAAAAAATATAAGTAGTACTTTGAGGCCAGGGATTTAGGTCATTGGTTCCCATCTGCTTGGCAATGGCAAGATCCTGAGTTTGATCCCCAATAACCACCTACCACAGTGCCGGGTGTGGTGGCTCACGCCTGTAATCCCAACACCAGGAGGCAGAGGCAGGAGGATTGCTGAGAGTTCAAGGCTAGCCTAGGCTACATAGTGAGTTCAGGGCCTGTCTGTGAACTACAAAGTAAAACCCTGTCTCAAAAAAAGAAAAAAAAAAAGAGTAGTACTTTATATTGCAGTTTTTTGAAGAATTGGAAAAATGATGACCTAATTGATGCACTGCATCACTTCAGCTGCAATACCATCTAGGAGATTTTAAGTCTAATTTGTAGTTCTAAAATTATAAAGATAATTGGTGAACATATCTCTTTAGAGGAAAATAGATATTTTTAGACATTCACTTTTATAGACCCTTTTCTCTCTTATTTTTAAAATATGTAAATGCATGTATACAATTGGCAGTGCATTTTGTGTAATTTTTAATATTGAGTTCCAATTAAAACAATTAAATTTAGAAAAAAACAGGAAAGTAAAGAAGGGAAAGAAAATTTTGTGGTAAAACCAAAAAATATGGAAACAAAACTTAGGTATATACTGGGGTGGGGGGTTGTAGGGAAGGCAGGGGAATGGGAAAAAATGAGAATCAAGATGGCTTGTGTACAGGTACAAATTCTCAATGTTGAGTATGATCATAATATATATAATATATGTATTAAATGTACCAATAAACTCAATTAAAGAAAAAAACACTTACCTGCAGTTTAAAATAATACTTTTTATTTGGGAAATCTTACAGTTTTAACAAGCACTTTTTCAAGTATATCATAGTGATGTATTCCTAAGTTTGTCCTTGATGATACATTTGTTTATTTATACAAGTTTTTGTTTTCCTGATACAGTTTTGCAAGACTGTCTCTTTTTTTTTTTGAGACAGGGTCTCACTTTTGTAGTTCAGGCTGGCCCTGAGCTCAGCTTTGAACTCAAAGCAATCCTCCTGCCTCTGCTTCCCAAGTGCTGGGATTACAGGCGTGAGCCACCATGCCCGGCACTGTGGTATGTGGTTCTGATTGCTGATGAGTGTGAATCTCCACACCTGGCCTTGTATGTGGTTACAGATTGAAATTGGTCCTTGCATTTGCAAGGCAGGTGCTGAACCACTGAGCTAAATTCCTCACCCAAGACTATCTTTTGATACCAAATTTATTGAGACATCATAAGATTAATACAAGTTACCTTTGGCCTCTACAAGTATAGGAGTTGCCCAAAGTGGTGGCTATTAGCCTCTATGTGTTTCTTTCTATGATGAACTGCTGATGTATATACCCTTTTTTGATGAACTTTGTATTTTCAGATAAATTTCTTTTTGGTCCTTAGATGTATTTTAGATATTTTGACATACATTTTCTTTATAATTCAACTCTAGGCAATATTAGGGCTGTGGATCTAAAGTGTTCCTGCCAAAATGTCCTATGTCCAGAAGTGGGGCTTTGGAAGATGAGTGGATCAGGGTGCTGCTGTAGTGATCAATGGCTTGACCTAACTGAGTTCTTAGCCAACTCTGCTGTTAGAAGGTGGGGACTAGCTGGGGGAAGTGGGTCACTGGGTGCATGACCTGGAAGGGTGTAATCTTATCCTTGTCCCTGGCATTCTTGATTTCTTTCTGCTTCCTGTCTGCCATGGTTGTTCAGTTTCCCTACCCTTTTGACCTTGGAGCCCACCAATCATTAACCAAAGTGTATGAAACCATTAGCCAAATTAAATCTTTTCTTTTTTAAGTTGTATATGCCAGATATTTGGTTCCAGCAATATACAATTTTAAAATTCTCTTTTTGTTATTTTTCTTTTTAAGTTTTTAGAGTTAAAAATACAAAGATTACCTGTGTTGCCAGGAATGACCTTAAATTTCCAGATTGAAGCTACCCTTCTGTCTCATTCTCGGGAGTAGCTGGGACTAAAGGATACCTGACTTTGGTTACTGACATGAAATTTAGTGAAGACCATCTATAGTTTGTTGATTTTTATGTAGCATGTGTTGAATTTTTTGTTGTTGTGCTTTGTTTTGTTCTTTAGAGCTAGAGCTGTGAACCCACAAGCTTTCCCATATCGGGCAAGTGCTGTACCACTCAGCTACGTCCCCGCCACATATTGTGGGGTCTCATCATTTTTTATGAATATTCTGTATAAACTGAAAAAGTGCATTATTGTTGGAATGTCATAGATATTTTACATTATCAGGCTTTCAAAATGCTATTTTTTAAATCTTTGTTCTTTTCACATTGCCTCCTCATTTTCCAAAGGCATGTTTAAGAAGACCAATTAAATTGATGATTTGCTACTTCTGCAACAAAACTTGCAGTTTTTGCTTATATATAGGGGGCTGCTTTTATGTTTCGTTTATCTTTTTTACTAGCATATAGTATCCATGCTTATCTTTTATTTGCCTTGCTCCTTTGAATTTTAATGCTTTTGATATTGCAGTAGTTTTCTTTTGATTCATACTTTTAACATACCTTTTTTGTTCCTTTACTTTCCAGTTTTATTGAGTCTCGATTTTACATTAAATTTAGGAATGTGTTTTTTGAGTTTAATCTATTTATATTTAATATTTAGTCTTGCTGTTATATATTGTATTCCTTCAGTATCTAAATTTAATCTCATTGGGTTTTTCCCTTTTTGCCCAGTAAATACCAAGAACTTCAGCATATTTCCACTTTGGCATTGCTTTACTTTTTTAGAATAGAATGATAAGAATTAAAATTTTTTCAATTTAAGTTTTGTGTGTATGTCTGTGCGTGTTATGGTACTAGTGATTGAACCCAGGACATCATGAGAGCATGCTAAGCAAGCTCTACTGCTGAAGTCCAGCTCCAAATCTCTTTTATCTTTAATTTTATTGTACTTCGATTTTTTTTGAAACAAGGTATCACTGTAACTCAGATTGGCAAATAATACATCTTTTTAAAATT
>PVIR01032420.1:0-18683 GCA_004026965.1 Petromus typicus
ACTCTTTGCTCAATTCACTTTGAGATTTCATTTTCTTTTGAAGACTTCCATGTATATACATATACTATTCTAATAAATGTTGTACCTTTTTTCCCTTTTAATCTATCTTATGTCACTTAATTCTTGAATTTGGATAGAGAACCAGATAGTATGATGATCGATCATGATATGTCAACTTGATTTGGATTGAGAAATTCAGGGGAATCTGTAAAGCACTTGAAGCATTATATCTTACCTTATGTAAGTCTTGATCCCTTCTTAACCGGAAGTGCTCCCTGACTGCCGGAAGTGTTGCCTGACTGCCATACACGAAGCAGATTTGCTCCACCACTCCCTTCTGCTGTGATGTTACTGCCACGGAGGGGGCACATTGTGGCTAAATTCTTCAAAATGATGATCTGGTTCAAATGTTTCCTTTAAATTGGGGATGCGGTGCTGCATACCAATAGTCTCAGCACCACAGGAAGCTGAAGAAGGAAGATTTCACATTCAAGCCCACCTTGAGCAATTTAAAGAGTCTTTGTCTCAGGAAAAAAAATCTTAAAAAAAAAAACAAACCAAAACAAACCTTGTGATGTCGATGAATGTGAAGGCTGTAAGTTCACTTTACTTCCTCAATCATGGCTGTGTCTAATCATAATCAAGTTAATACTGAAAGTTGGAAAATTGGTACCAGTAATGGGCCCGTTGATCTGACTGTATCAACTTCGTGGTACAGAAGATCTTGGAAATGGTTTGGAGGAAGAGTTTGAAAAGGATTAGAGATGTAGAGGGAGGAAACAAAAGCCACCCTATGTTCAGGCTGGGCTTGGTGGTGTTGAATGCTTTCAGTTTCATTTATAGTGACAGCCAAAGTACAGGAGAGGGGGCTGAGGACTTAGCTCAACTGTTCCAGCACCTGTCTTGCAAACACACGATCCCTAGTTCGATACCTGGTAAACATATACAGCAATACAGGGCGTGGTGACTCACACCCACCAGCAATCAGTACAGCATATTACAGTGCAGGGTGTAGTGGCTCAGGCCTATAATTCCAGCTTTCAGGGGGCAGAAGCAAGAAGACTGCTATGCGTTGGAAGCTTGCCTGGGCTATATAGTGAGCTCATGCCAGCCTGAACTACCAAGTGTGCCTCTGTCTAAAAAAAAAAAAAAAGTACAGAGGAAAAAATAAAAAGGTTAAATTATAGTCTAGAAGGAACTGTGCACAAAATTTGAGGCCAAAAACTGCGGCTGCTGAAGAGATTATTATTAAAATGAAGTTAGTAGGCTTTATTTGTTCTGATGATTGTCTAGTTCAGTAACTTCCTTACAAGTAGAAATCTACATTTCTAGTATTTCTAATAGTCCATATTATGATGAGTCTTTCTACTACATTTTTAAAAAGTTTAGGGCAAAATTTCTTGATTCATTTTTCTAATTTTTAAATTGAGTTCGTTGGTATACTTTCATTATACATTGTTTTCACATGCATCGTTGAGAATTTGTATCTGCACTTTTTATATCTTGATTCTTATTTTTTCTTGTTCTCCTGCCCTCCCATCAGCCCCTCAATCTATACATCATGTACAGTATATTAACGGACTATTCATTAATAGCTTCCCTTGTTGCTCTATACCTGGATTCTGATCATAAGTTATTACTTTCATACCCGTGTGTGGGAAACTGATGTTGTACATTAACTGACAGGTAAAACTTGTATAGTTTCTACTCATCTCTTCCATACATACGTTAGACAGTGGACACCATAAAGAGATCACCTTGTAAGGTAGCTACTGTTAGAAATCATGATGTTAAGTCATAATTTTATTTATGTTCCCAGAAGTAAAAATATATTTTTAGAAGGTATTGAGAACTCCCTCAGTTAGCATTCACCTTGAGAGAAGGATGGATACCAAAGAGTTTGATTTCATTGGTAGTTATTTTCCAGTGTATACCTTTTTAATCTTTTAGAAAAAGAATAATAACTTAAAGCCATATAAAATAAAATCAGAGGGAAATAATTGATAAATCTATAAAGTTCACTTAGAAAAGTACTGATAAATTCTGACTGTATCAACACAATGAAACCTAGAGTTGACATGCTTTTTAAATGTTTTTTGATCATTTCCCTTAATCACAGTTTCCACAATTTCAGGAAATTCTGCAATGATTTTGCCAACCCTCACATGTTGGAACAAACCCTGGCTGAAATGTAGAAAATGAGTATTACACCACTGATAGACTGCTACACAGGTAATTGTTACACTGGTCTTTGTGGCTCTTGACCTTATCATCTGCAGATAATGTAGTGAGTGTAGGAAGGGAGTAGATGATTTTAAATTCCATTCTAGCAGAAACCTTTATAGTGTCTGATCTGTGTTTAATTAATAACAAAATGGAGAGGCATAAGAGTGTACATTAATGAACTTCTGAAGGCTGAAATAGTCTCCAGAGGAAACATGACAATAGATCATTATTCTGACACTCTGAAATTACCAGCAATCTTGTCCTTTGTATTTCAGAGTAATTTTAAATTGCATTTAGAACCCCTGTGAATTTCTGTGATCATAAAAATGAATGACTAGAGTGAAACAGATGAATGGCCAGTGGCAGTAATACATATTAATTGAATTATTTCCTAAGTGCTTCACAAATATGAATTCATAATGATCTAGTACAGGAAAAGAAATTTGAATCTTTTCAATATCCAAAACTTGACCATCCATTTTAAGCACCTAGTGTACTTTTCCCCAGGTTTTTGGTACAGCAGACAAGAAGAACAAAAGATCAGAGAACTCTTAAGAACAAAACAGAAGTATTTATGGGATTTTAATGTGTGTCAGTTGAGTGTTAACTTCTAGAACACAGGCTGTGAAGTTCTGTATATTACAAATATGCTGACATAACATTGTTATTGATCTAATTAGTCTACTCTAATGATAACTAAATCTACTAGATCCAGACCTTTGGTAAAAATTGAAAGAATTAAAAATTAATGAATGTATTATATGTATGGAAATAAAATAAATAATTATGTAATGAGAAAGCCAACAACACAAACATTGTGCCTATAATCACCAATTCTTCAGTGTAGTCAAGTACTTTTTCCTTAGCATCAATTGATTCATAATTTACCTCACACTCTTTTCAATGTGAGGTTTAAAAAAAACCCCAAAAAACAAAAACCAAAACTATATATGAGAAAAATTCTCCTCAGTGTCAATGGAATAATTTGAAAAAATCATAAAATGATTTCTTGCCTTCCCAATTCTATTGTTTTTGCCAAAAGATGAGATTAGAAAATGAAGTCAGAATGTACACATTCCCCTGTTATCTCATGTGGGAGATTGAAGGAAACATAACTAGAATGTTTGCATTTGTCTCTAGTTTCCCGTGAGTTGATGACACAAGGCAAAGATATTAAAAATAAGGCAGAAATGAGGATTTGAGAAGATGCTGAGCTTGGGCCTGATCCACGCAGCTTTTTGCAACAAGGACCCGGACCCCAAGCTGGCGACATCTTTTATTCCCCAGACCCACGCTGCCATATTTCATCCCATACATTCCAAATGACTCATAGGGCAGAGCAGACACCTAGCAAGTCCTTGAAAAGTTATGGAGATGAAGAGCCCACAGGGCGGGGCAGACACCAGCACCAGTCCTTTCGAAGCTTTGCAGATCCTGGTGCATGTTCCACAAGGAAGCATCTCAGCCTGTGGGACCACCGAGTCCCTGTCATTATCAGAAGCAGAAGAATCAAATTCTGAAGTCCCTCCACAGGCAGGAACACTTGGCCTGGTCACAGTCTCGACTGTGAAATTATATCTCCCAAGCAGGATTGTCCCCAACACTCTTATCTTTGGCCCATGAAACCTTCTAGTCTAAGATTAGAGATTTTCTTCAAGTGTCCTTTCTGGTAAGGCTTCCCTCAAATCTAATTAGTCACTTGTTCCCTTATCTATTTAGTGCAGACATGATACAAAACTTTGACTCTTGTATTTCTGGGTTGTTGCTTTATTTCCTATTATTTTCTTTCACCATGACTATATTTCTGCAGATCATATACGAATAAACATCTGTAGTAATTAGGCCAACAATGAGTGCCACTCTCATCTTACAGGACTGACATTAGTATCTGCTTTTCAGTGAACGATAAGGTAAATAGTATTTTATGTGGGCTCCTTAAAATTATTCAATCATTCAACAAAAAGTAAAGTATATTCATATGATATGCAAAGTAACATGTTGCATATACAAATGCATGTTGCATAATAAGAAAAATACAGTATATTATTTGATTCATTCTTTTCCACTGTTAATATCTCCCAATGACCCTATCTATGTCTTAGAATTCAAAATACACTTTTTAAAGTCTACTGTAAATATACAAGGCTGTCCTATTAACTCCTGCTATAAATAATAATTTTGCTTTTCTTTTTCTTTAATTTTTGATTCCAATTTCATTCTCATATTCAAATCTCTGACAGATATCTATATTTTTCTTACTTGTCATGTGCTACTATAGATGTTGGGTATAGTAAGTAAGCATAACAAAACTCTTTATACTCCAACAGCTTTTACCTTGGTATAAATTATTCTATTATAATGCTCTCTGGACACTCAATCTGGCCAGCAAACCATATATGTCATCTTTCATCTTTTTCTTTCTTTGTATTACACAATTCCATCAAGTTGCTGCAACAAAATATCATCGATCTCATGATGTTAGCAACGGACATTTATTTCTCATAGTTTAGGAAGCTAGGAAATACTAGGGCAAGGCACAAATAGCCGAGTCTGGTAAGAGTGTATTTCCCAGTTCACGCATGGCCATCTTGCTATATTTTCACATAACAAGAACAGAAAGTAGAAATGGACTCTTTTGTGTCTAATCTTACGACAAGGGCTCCACCACTGGGACCTAATTACTTCCCAAAGGCTTCACCTCCTACATTGTCACAATGATGATTAAGACTTCAGCCTGTGAATTTGGAGTGTGGCATGAATATGTAATCATAACAAAACCTATTCACTTTCCATGAGAAACTATAATTGTCTTTACTGGCTTTGTACTTATTGTGTTGGGGCTGGGAACTGCTTCTCTCTGTGTGCAAAACCCTTACATGGCATTTTAGGATTTGTACTTCTTTATTTTCAACCTATGAGTTATATTTCTCTATATAAACTTCTATTTGCTTGTTTATTTTTAAATCTTACTGTCTTCCATATGAAAATGTGCTTTATAAGAAAAGTTTTCACAGTCTACTAAAAGAAGTTTTCTGTTTTCCGAAAAACATAAAAACACATGTGAATTGAGTCATAGAATATTTAAAATAAAGTGTCCGATCATTTCCTTGCACATGCTGAAGATATTGTGAAGATGGAGATTTCTGAGACATGTGCGATCTTCTCTTTTTAGTCTATCTAGTTTCTCATGTCTTAAGGTTTAACTTTAAAATTAAATAAAAAGGCAATACTCACCTGGAACCATTGCCTTTCTCCTACACGAGTCCCTACAATCTTCACAGAGCTGTGGAGATTTTAATTAGTATTTGAATTATGAGCCATGTTGCCACTGTGAGGTCTATAAACATTCTGTAACCACTAGACTCTTCAGTCAGAAGAAACTTTTTATAATTGAGCATTGGGGGCTTGCTAGAAAAGGAGATTTTGTGAGTGTGTTGCAGTCTTCTGATGACTTATTAGTTTCTGGTTGTTGTATAAATATTAAGCCTGATGTAAGATCATAATAAAAATGGAAGTAGGGTTTTTAAAAATTGTTTTGGGCCCTATAATCATTGAGAGAAATACTTATGAATTTTCCCACAGTAGGCTTATTTATAACTTAAAACTCTCTAAATATATTTCTTCAGTTTGTCTCCATGAAATAACTAGTTCCATCACTTCGTATACAGTGATCATTGATTAGCTGAAACTGTTTGGGATTTTTTAGCAGAAAGTTGCAATGCATTTTCTCTATCATGTCATATGTATATATATTTTGTTAAACATAGTTCAAGCAATACACTTGTAATAAAGTAGTAGTCCAGTTATTAGATTGGCTAATTAGTATTTTTATTGATTTTCCTTCCAATAGAGAGTTGTGAATTTCAAAATGAAATCTTTCTATTTAATATGCATGTTCAAATAGGATTAAAGTAAATATCCTTTATACGGAACTTCACGATCACATTGTTCCATAGATAGTATATACAATTAGATTGTGAACAGAATAAAGAGTATTCCTGTTCCTTATTGGGTACTTTATAATCCCAGCAGGCAGCAAATCTTATGTTTTATAGCCTTGGGACAAAAAGCATGTCAGTAAAACACAGAAGAACATATTGTTACAATGGAGACTAGAACAGCCTGGGCTGCTATGGTCCTTCCTTCCTTTATCTCTAGTTATAGCAATTGCAGCACAACCTACAGTTATTCTTTAAGTCACCAATGAAAAAGGAAGGTACCTGGGCTGATTTAAGGACACTCTGTTTTTGAATAGCAAATAGTCTTGGGGTGGAGGTAGCGTCCACTTTTGAAACAGAAGATGATTTTTGCTCTTAATCATAATAATAAAAAATATTGTCTCCATCTGGAGCTTTCTGATAAACACTGCAGGTTTCCTAAGTGATGGGCTCTTCACTGGTGACAAAACCCACTGTGTGTGAGATTGCTACAGATGATGAGAATTAAGTTGTGTCTTATACTGGTACAAATCCCCATTATGGAGTGCAATCATGATGCGTGTATGTAATGTACCAATAAAGATAAAAAAATAAAAAACTAAAAGAACTTACACACACACACACACACACACACACACACACGCACAAAAGATTGCTACAGATGGGGTATGTGTGTAGAAGATCACTTACTATCCTGCTGGGGTACGTGAAAGTGGATGTACAAGCAGGAGCTTCAGCTGTTTGATGTACCGTGAAGAATAAAATAATGGGTGTCTGACCCAGGAGTCTCAAGTGCTCTGCCAGCAATAATGTAACTGTGGAAACTAATTTGTTATTTTGAAAATAAGGTAAAGTTATGATGCCTGACACTCCTATATTCTGTTATCTGGAACATAAACTTTCTGCTGGGGATTCTCGCAGAGCAAATTCATTGCACTTGACTTTCATGCTACAACCAAACAGTCATACACTGAAGGCCATTAACTGAAATTCATATGACCCTAACATCCAGGAAGGTAAGTGAACTCTGGCTGGGTCAAATTCTAAAGGAAAAGGGGAATTGCACTTTGAAGAATGCTAGTAATTAATAATTCTAGGATGTCTGGATCATGTCTACGGATTCAAGACCCACATCCCCTAACACACATATCATTAGAGATAGTCTGCAGATGGTTTATAAGATGGAAAGTTAAAATCTATTACATATATACTTGCATGTCTCTATAAAATAATAAGAAAAAACATGAATTTTCTAGAAGTCCTACATTCAATAATTGATCTTGTAAAATGAGGGTAAAATGTAGTTCTAATTTGACATCGTGAGGATGAGGTAGTACATTATTATACTTCTTCTTTAAGTATATTTGGCAATTAAAATTGAAGTTTCACCAGTTTCTTTTAGATACATATGGAAATATCTCTGTAAATAATATTATTTCTTTTTAAATTTTAAATTAACAGTTTTTTAATTTTTAAATTTATATTCAGGTTTCTGTGCAGAAGTTGAAGTGACTAAATACAAGCATGAGCGAGTTTTCTTATTATTAAATAATATTCTTTAATTACAAGTATCTAATAATATAGTTAAGGTAATGTGACCACTGTACGGCCATAATCTCACAAATCCTATTTTTTCGAAGTTCATTTGACCTTTTTAAACCACAAGTGTATTATGCAATATAATGCAAAATGCTAATTTCATAAATATTCAAGTAGTCTAAAGAGCACAATTCCAAAAGTTCTCCTTGGTCTTCCTGGTATACTTATGCAGTGGAATAATGTAATTTTATCACAAATTTAAATTATAGAGTACACTGGGATGAAACAATTACATTTCAGGTTGTTTTCAACCAAGTATTTGTAAATGGGATGTATTTTTAATAATAGATAAATTGCATGGTGATATGCAATATTAAAATAGCACTTCCTGGTTTTATGTTTTATCAAAACAACATTCGTGTTCACCCACTCACCTATCTGAGGTTACCGTCAGCAGCGATAGTTTACTAGTGAAAGTTTCCTTAGTGGATGGGCAGTGATGGACTTCACAGCCTCCTGTTGCTCCCTGAGGTCCTTTTCCATTATGTAAAACAATATTTTATATTTTTAAAGCTAAACAAATAGGACATATTTAGCCCAACTCAGTTATATTCTCACAAAGAACCTCCTTGTCTTATAGAGTTAATTGTTTCAGTTTTCTTAAAGAAAATGATCTTATTCTTTATTAATCACTCCCTGTAAAATTAGGCAAATTTAATTTCTTATCTTATTGACAGGAAAAATGTGCTCCATAAATAGAATATGATACCAAATATGTGATACATAAAATCTCAAAATTATTAACCTCTACTCCACACTAGAACACAGGGATCCTGTTGACAAAGAAATATTTTCTTTCCCTTGACTATTCACCCTTCCACTAAGGCTTAGTTGAAGGTATTTAGTATATACGCTTCAAATATCATAGTTTCACTTGAAACTACTATTCTTGGGTTGTCAATAAATAATTAAAACAGTTTAATTGACATTTTATTTTTTAAATTGTATTTGTAAAGCAGAATAAAAGATGTATTATTCTCCATAATATTTGCACATGATGGTGGGAAGAATATCATCACTAATATACACTGTTAACCCCATGCATATTTTTCTCCTCACAAATTCACAGAAAATATGACTCAAAAATCACTGAGACAACATATAAAAGGGTAAATATGCACAACATTATACAAGATGGCCCAGTCCTTCTTATTCTATAATGTATCTGTGTTTTAATTAAGATTTATCTAAGATATAAATTCTAACAGTAAATCTCAGTAGTAAATGAATTTCTGCATTTTAAAACACAGTCCTTCTGATCATTATGCACACAATAAAACTTAAACCAAATGAAGATGAACTGTCTTCAAGAGTGTTAATACATATGAACTCTATCCCAATTATGAGTGTAACCATTCCTAACTGGGATGTCTTGATCTGGGTCCTTTTTGTTGGCATTTCTATCATCATTTTGATGTTTTGAGCTGTGACCAGACTAACAAACAAGCTGGGTTTACAGCAGAGTGGAGCTTCTTAGGCCTGATTGTGTAGACTTCTCCAAATACCACATGATCAAGGATATTCAGAAAAATGAACTCAAAGTTTTGGAACTAATTTCCTGCATTAGACAACTTTCCTATTTCTGGGACACAGAATTTAACAGAGCATTAATTTGGCTTATGATTTTAGGATTTTATATGAACAAAGTCATATATGGGATATAAGAAAATTGATTTTATGGAAAAATTTTTATAGAAAAAATTATGGAGTGGTGGTTCCCAGAGGTGGACTTAGTTATTTATAACTTACAGCAAAATAAGAGAAGTAAGATCTAGTATTCTATTACCATATAAAGCCACTATAGATAACATACTTTTCTGCAAATTAAAAATTAAAAGAAATGATTTTTAGAATTTTTAAATATTTGAGGAACTAGATATGCTAACCTTAATTTAACATGGTATTGTGTCAGTAATACTTTGATTCAAAAGCACTTATTCACAAACAATTTGTTCCACAAACAGTTCAGTTCATAAAAAGAAATATACAACAAATTAGTTTCTTTTATGGACTCCACATTAAGTGTCCAACATAACTGAAGCCATCTTTTTTATATGAACACAGAGAAAGCCTCTTCTGCAGAACTATGAAATTAATTAAATTAATGAACTGAGAAAATGCCACAAAGCTCTACACAAATACAAAAAATATATGTCAGTTAAAAAGAGAAAATGTTATCTACGAATAATGAAATTTAAAAGCATAATAATGTAAATGCTGTCACTCTTTCTCACTCTCCCTCACTGAAATGCAATAACCAACACACATGACTCGAATAAGGAGAGGTTTATTTTGGCTTCTTTTTCTCCTTCATAGTTGCATGACTCTGAGGAAGGAAGGCCATCCTAGAAAGGCTGGGCAGAGGAAAGCAGCTTTGTCGTGACAACCCAGAAGCAGAGTAAGAGGAAGTCATGGTGGGGGGATATACATCCTTCTAAGACTCATCTCTTCCAAACAGGCACTCTTCTATCAAAACTCTGAAATTATGTGCTATGCCTCTTAAATGTTCAAACTAACTTCATCAATTCTAGATATACAGTATGTCACTAGTATGTTTTATCTTTTCAAGTTAGAACAAGAATAACTTCTGTCATTGACTCTGATGCTTATTGTCATGCTGAGATTGAAGACTCAAGTCTCTATGCATCATGACTTTTGTCCAAAGGTGGTTGTGAAAGTAAAACAGCCACATTCACAGGTCGTCAGCTCTACTGTGTGTACAGTTACAGCCAGAATGACCACAATATCCTCATCACACTACCTCGTGTTGCTAGAGACGGTAAAATATGGAGTTTCCATGAAAACTTGCGGATGCATGGTCTTTTATTTTTCCAACGTTGCTTTGTTTAAATTGCATTTCATGATAATTTATACACTTCACCTTCTAAAGAGCTCCTTCAAAGTATTTTACCAGTTGAGATTTACCTATTGTGAATAGTATTGCTAGGTGTGTGTGGTGTATGAAGTTGGAAAGCTAACCCTGTTCTTCACATTGTTTTACAATTCTGCGGCAATGTCATAGTTTGCCTGGCTGAAAATGGTGATGATGACAGGAGAGAGGAGGCTACATTAGGTGTTTATTAGACCTTTGGTACAGTCATCAGTGTAGCCATTCAATAGCACATCTGTGTCACAAAAATTACTTTTATCTCCAAAGTGCCATTCTTGATTTGGTTTGCTTTCTTAGAGTTAAATATATTTCCATGGGCCAGAGGATAACACTCATTGATGATTTGATGTTTGTAATTATAATTTCCCAGGAAAATTGCATTTTACTGTTTCATTTTTGTCCTGATTCTTGGTGACATCAGTCTGATTGTACACGGTCATCCAAAGCACAACAATGAATATGCAAATTAGCTCCAAGTGATTGTGATTTCCTCATGCAACTGGCTTTTCTTTCCCTGATATGTAAATCACCCAGATGGCAGCAAGACCTTGAGAGATAATAATACCATAATTTTGTCAAAGTCACATGTTCATATCCTTTGACATTGAGAAAGAAAGGACAATATGATGATTCATTCTAATAAGCCTATTTTTTGATACACAGGTTTCCTTCCCAAACTGAAATTAATAATCTGCTGATTATTTCTTATTTCATCTTGAGAAAATACTTGGACCTAGTTCTCAGATCTGGGTAGTAATGTAGAAAATTTTGACAATGAAAGCTATTTTTTAAGGTTGTTTTAAATTCTAGAGAAAAATAACGTACAAAGTAATGACTCAAAACTTGCAAATGACTCATTATTTTTCTCATTACAGTTTTAAAGGAAAAAATGAAGCTACTCTGTATTTAT
Organism: Petromus typicus; assembly: GCA_004026965.1. Taxonomy (NCBI): domain Eukaryota; kingdom Metazoa; phylum Chordata; class Mammalia; order Rodentia; family Petromuridae; genus Petromus; species Petromus typicus. The sequence continues at coordinate 11,564 of PVIR01032420.1, forward strand.
TTTCACCCTACAAATATTTGTTAAGATTTACTTCTTATCAAAATGACCTAAAGCTTTCAAGTTTTGGATAGAAAATATTTTTTTTCCTCATATCTGTTTTCTTGAAATTTGACTGATTGCTTACCCATGACCATTTATGCAATTTTTCCATTGTCCTTATCTCCAGAATACAGAGCTGCACCATGCAGTTCTATTAAGATGTCTTTTCTTTAGCTATTTCCCTGTTCATCAATTTAGATCTTAACAGCCTTGATCTTTAATGATTCTGGCTGGTGTAGCTTCCTGCATTCTGAGTTACTGCTCAAAGTATGCTTATCCATTCTTATTTGTGATCCACATCACGAACACCCTTCACTATCATATATAATGCATATCTGTGAGACCATTTACAAATGTCATCTACACTGAAACTGTGAAATGCTTTTTCACACTCAGTTGATGGCTGTGTATAAATATTCACTCTGTGATAAGAAGAAAACCTTTCGAGTAGGGAAGGAATGAATTCATTTATATTCCAAAGAAGCAATGAAATCACAGTCCATAATAGCTGGTGTTTATGTGAGTTTTTATATACAATGGAAAAAAAAAACTAGTTGATAAGGGGTCACTTGAGTGCTCTTGAACTTGTTCTCTGATAGAACTGCCTTATCTGTCTGATAGCCCGGAAAGAAAAATTACCTGCAGTAGTTTATAAAGTACTCTTGTGCTCAAACTATGCGTGATTGCCTTCACATATTTGTTTCAGGTGAGATAATGTTGATGGCTGTTTACATATCACTACTCCTTGACTATCATTAAAGGGCATATAGCAGGAATATTTACTTTAAATGTGACAAGTAAATCCTAGGGTAGGATTGAAGTCTGCAGTTTGAAGTGGAAATATAACAGGGTCAGTAATTTTTAAAAGATAAATTTGAACCATATTACAAGATGTTTAAAGAAACGAAAGCATGAACATTTACACTGTCCGTGTTGGTGATTTTACAGGTTCTTAGAATTTGGAGATGGATCTTTAGGTGATTCAAATGTTTGAATGCTGAATTAGTACTGACAAGATTGTGTCCTGAAAGTTAAGTAAATTTGACTAGCTATACTGGTAATGTTGGGAACAAAAATATGAGTTTATTTATCTAGAAGTTTGCAATTCCATTCATAATGCTGACAAATACATATTTGTTCTTGTGTCTATGGTTCTTGCTAAATATGTATTTAGTTAGCACATCAATTACCTCAACATATACACTATGACCTAGGATTCCTAAAGGAACAGTTAATTTGTACTGAGGAATACACAAGTTAAAGAGTAAAAATAAAGAAACATGTTCTGAGAGGTAAGTCATACCACTTAAAATGTAAACAAGTAAAATCCAAACTGTAAACTTTTATAATCATTAAATAAACAAATATATACACATAATTGCAAGGATACTTCTATTAACAAAGGTAAAATTTGTATTCTGTCTCTTAATTTGGAAGTCATATGTGAGTCAGCAGCAATAATATATGTTTACATAAATTATTGAGGTCAGACTTAGGTAAACTTCTTAAACATCAAAGCCTAGTTCATAGCAGTAAAATTTATAATGGCTAAATCTTGTAAATGGTTATATGTCCATCAACAGAAGAGTGGATAAAGAAAATGTGATACTTTCACAAATGGAATACGACTCTAACACAAAAAGGAAAGTTTGTAGGTGTTTGTAGGTAAATGAATGTGCCTTGATACCATAATGTTAAGTAAACTACATCAGATACTCAGCCTGGAATATCACAGGATTTGTCTTATATGAGCTATTCAAAGTCTAAGTAAAGAGCATAATAAAATATCGATAATGAGAAATAATGAGAGCTTTCTCAAATGGGAAAGGGAATGAAAAATGGAGGGTAAAAATCATTGAAGAAAAAATTAAGAACAGAGTTTTTATAAATGGGAAAGCTATGAAAAATTTGAAGGAGCAGGAAAAGATATAAGAGTTAAAGACCTCCTCCAAAGAAAGAATAAATAATCTTATGTACCAATGCCTCATGGTAAATGTAATCTTTATGTACTGGAAATATGTATTAATAAAAATAGAAGTGAAGAAATTGAAAATGAAAGCACACAGAAAGAATGGGTAAAAATTTACATATAACATGAGTTGGAAGAAATGTCTTCTTTGGTTCTTTTGTTTAAAGAGGTTTTTATAGTCCATTTATCTGCTATAATAGAAAACCTGAGGTTGGGTAATATACAAACAAAGTGAATTTATTTCTCACTGTTCTGGAAAAATGAAATCTAAGGAATAAAAGACACAAAAGAAGGTTGCAGGATGCATAGTAAACTACATCAGATACAGGATTTCTCTTATATGAGCTACTCAAAGTCTAAGCAGTAAACATAATAAAATATGGATAATGAGAAATTCCAATAAAAATAAGAAGAAAAGAAAAAGATCCTTTCTCCACATTTACTGGACCAACTTGTGCAATGAATGATGAATCAGTTTGTGTGGGTAGAGCCCTCATGGCTTCATCACCACTTTTTCATACCTTCCAAGGGCAATGAATATCAGTATAAGGGAAAATGATTCAAACCATTGCAAAAATGTAATTTATTTCTAATTTACCTCATAGAGAACACATACTACATGCACACAATGGATTCACACAATACAGTACACACATGTGCATGTGAAATATATCATTTGGATTGATCTTATTTCCATTTTTCCCATCTAGCTCTCTTACTAGTGAATATGAACTTCAAAGCCTCACATAATTGTGGTTGGCTGTGTGTTGGTATCTTGACCCAGACCGAGATGGTGAAGCATGGAGGCAGGATGTGGACTCTGAGAATGATTTCAGAGAAAAATGAGGAATCACTTTGATTTTTATTGAACAGGAGCATAGCGTATGTACAGGAACTCGAGGGCAGGCATAGGAAAAAGCCTACAAGTAACTCACTGACTGGCTCACCATGCTTAGCCTGATATCAAGATGGCCTACAACAAATAATGAGTTTAGGGATTTTTTAAAATTAAAATTGCTCATACCATTCTCCACACTACCATGTACTACACTATTTCCCACACTTTTGTAAATGCTGTTACACCATTGTTTGTAGTCTGCTAGTATTTCTCAATATTTAAAAAATGGAAGCAACATTTGCTTCATTATGGTGTTCTGACTGATTTAGAGAGAAGTTTTTGCTTTTATATGCTCAAAACTAAACTCATCTTCATCAACATTCCTTAAAATCATTTTATGTATTGTTATTTTGGTTCAAAATGTTGTGTTTTATATAATTCAGAATCTAAGCCACATGTCCTATTTTGTTTTTTCTCGTGGTCACAGGGACTGAATGTATCTTTCAATATCAGCTTGGAATCCTTAACATCGAACTTCCTATTTCTTATCTGCTCTTTCTGCAGCACTTTTTAATTTCTCGTTTTTCCTGTTGAGTACCGTAGATGTCACCATGCCAAGACACCGGAGACTTTTGCTTAGTATCTTTAACCTTGGCGTATTGCATGGACAGGTCTTACACCATCTTAAATATGACCAGTCTGGTTTATAGAATCTCATTTCTCAGCTTCTCTAAACACTGTGAATATGGATGAAGTAATTAAGCACCTAATTTTTGTGTGTATGGTCCTAGGGGATGAATGCAGGGCTTACACTCTTAGCTATACCCCTCCTTATTTTACTTTTTATTTTGAGACATTGTCTCATTAAGTCCCTGAGATTTCTAGGCTAGAAGTGAATTCATAATCCTGTAGTTTTAGGCTTTGCAAGTGTTGAGATTGTAGGTAGGCACCATGATGCCCACCATGCACCTGAATTTGTAAGAGTACATTTTTAAAGGAAAAGCTGAGCCTATCTATTCTGACAACAATAATAAGTTGTCTTAAAACTTCAATTAAAATATTGAAAATGAAAATATTCTTTTACTTAGTTTGAGATGAGGGAGACTAGTGATTTCAGTCCCAGTCAGTCCAGGCTCACTGATGGTCCTATGTGACGGCACTTGAAGTGTCACAAGTGACTGAGAATGACTTCCTAACTGTTTTCTAATCTGTTATTACATCTAGGAGCCCCAGATCCTTCTCAGTAACAATTATTTTAATGTAACAGAGGATGATAGAATGAAACATCAGAGAATCCCAATCATCTATATCTAACAGCAAAGCAGTTGCCCCATTCCGTACGCTACCTGCTGTAGTCTTCAAATCCATGTCCACTGAAGCATCCTATTTTGAAATCTAATCCCCACTGTGTTGATATCAAGTGCTAGGACCTGAGAGGTGACTAGCACATGAAATAGAAACTTCACAAAAGGGTGTCTGTGTTTTACTTGATTGTTTCCCATCAGATTTAGTTATTGCACATCTGGTGTTGGGCATTGGGTGAAGGATAGAGTTAGAAACCGGGGAGTTGAGGGAGCCACTACTTTCATTTAACTATAAACACAGCACCACACCAAGCTGTTGATTATTCTCCTTTCAATTTAAGAGATTGTAGTACCTGAGGTAGCAGGTCATTGACCCTAGGAAGGGAGGTGAGAGGAACCACCTACGCATTTCTTTTCACAGAAGGGGGGGCAAATCTAATTTTGTAGTTTCCCATTTTTTTCTTGCTCTGCTGTAGGGTATAAATGCCAGGTTATGAGATTTCCAGGCTATTTGGATAGTGCTGGTATTCTCTTATAGACTAGTTTTTGAGGTAAGATTGTATCTATGAATAGAATTTCTCTAAACAGGAAAAAGTCATCTTTAGAATTCTGGTGTTTTCTCTAAAAAATTAATATTACTACTTGAGTAGAATGACAGCAAATGAACACTTCAAATTGTAGCGTTCTCCAATATTATATACATTTAGAAACTTCTGCTTATAAGTAATAGGGTTATGTCTCCAGTTGGTTTAATTGGTATGCTATATGCTCTCACACAAAAGGAGTATAGAGGGATATGGCATAAAGCATAATTATTTCTCGAGTAAATAGCATCTTTTGGCCTCTTTCCTTTCTATTTCTTTCCTGTTAGTTTATTCTGTTATGAGCCACAATTGGACTGTAATTAGTTTCCTATTGCCATTTTGGCTGTCACATTCACAAATGACACATTTCAAGTCAAATGAGGATTCTTTCACTAGGTGTAGTCTCCCTGCAAAGACAGAACTTTTCTTCAAGCTTCTTTGTTTACTGCTATCAGCTGCACATCGTTGATCATAGTGGAATTATAACTCACCCCACACCAGTACATGTCAGAATATTGATGATAACCACAAGATTAGCCATGTCACTCTTCAGCTTCTGAGAACTGATCTGCATTGTGAGTCAAGTGAACTCTTCTAGGAAGAAAAATAGAAGTGTACATATTATATGGACAAACAATCATGTTTGCAACAGTCTTTTATGGAATTTAAGGTATCTTCATTTCTCTTCAAGTGCATGCTATAGGAAATATAATATTATAAAGTATTATATATATAATACTAAATTGATGTTTATTCCTGATAGATAAAGGAATATGGCACACTACAATACTTTTTTCATGAATTTCTGGACATACTTAACTAAAATTTAGATTACAGTAACTGAACTAGCTCTTATGTGTAGATGAATGTACCATTCTCCTTTGTTCAAATTGATTCTTGTTTGGTTTCACCTAATAATATTATTGAGTATTTGTATTATATATTTGAGTTTAATCCTTTTTTTCTATTTGCTAAAATAGTATATTAATTTCTGATTAGTTATTTATTGTCATCTAGTAAAACTAGACCTAAATATATATATGGTATTACTTAAAGGAAGAAACATTAATAATTCATTCGGTTGAATGTTTTAGTGTTGTTTTAATATTTTTAGGAACATAAAGGAGCTTATATTTTGATGTGCTGAATTCTCCTGCAAATGTTTATGCTTGTTATCAGTACTACTGACAGTGTTATTAACTGAATCTATATTAAGTTATCTGTGCAACAGCTTATTCTGTTACCTCCTATCACAATCATTTGGTTTTTTTCTCCTTCTTTCTCATCAGTAATTAGCCAGAGGTCTGTATAATTTGTCAGTTTTTCTACATAAAGTCAGTTTTTGACAGTTCAATTTTAGTTAATGCAAATGGAACCTATTTCATTAATTTCTGCTCCATTTGAAATATAAGAGGAAAATAGATTCATTTTCTGTTTTCCAACCACACATACCTTGAATGTATGTGGCTAGAACTGAAGGAACTCCAAATGTACATTACCTCTCATGTTTTCCAGGAACTAATAGCCATTTCTTCTCTGATTGCTTCAGAAAATCGACATCACAATCATCAAAGGACATTAAAATGTAAAATTTTATTAATTATTTTATTATAATCTATATAGATTGTGAAATAATTGATTTTTATTAATTTCCATTTAACTGATGACCTAGGTAAATATTACAATAATTAAATTTACTTTCACACATCAGGTGAGCTATTTTTTCAAGTGATAGGCATTGAATACACTGTATAATAATGCAGGAAAGCTGATTCATGAAATGGTACATATAGGTTCTGAAATTCTAAGAAAGCTTAAAAATCAAAGGAATGTGTGTGATTTGTTGTGAATTTGTGGTTTATTTGATCAATTTTGTTATGAAAAAGAGATACGCTTTCTTGATTCTTAGGTTTGTCTCTTCTTACTTGTAAGAGCAAAAGATCTCAACACTGTCCAGCATGGCCCAACTGCAGGTTGACCTGCCAAGGTCACTTCTCCTCTCCTCTGATCTCCGCTCACCTTCCATGCATCTGCTCCCACCCTTGGCCTCCTCTCCCCTGTCCAATCCTTTTCTCCTCTTAGAAATAAATTTTTAGGATAACTGATCTCTCTTGCATCAGTTTTATTTACTATTTAAAAATACATGTGTCATTATTTCTTGTGTCTAATTTTCACAAATTGTGTTTCTGTAATAGTCTTCAATTTGGAAACAGTCAATTAGATAATGTAAAGCAAGGATGTGAGTGAGGGCTGGGAATTTTGCTCAGTGGCACCACTTGCAGTCCACTTTTCAAGTACAAGGTCATGAGTTTGATCCTGATCCAGGTGCTGGAAGCAAACAAACAAACAAAACAAAGGATTTGATGATGCAACTGATATACATAGA
>PVIR01032421.1:0-12167 GCA_004026965.1 Petromus typicus
AAAAAAAAAAAAGCTAAGGGCAATCTCATTCACTGAGCACGTAGGAAAACTCAGCCACGGATGAAATTCATCTTAAGTATATGTCACTTTACTTTACATGTAAGTAAGAAAGATGGTGAGCAATAAATGACAGAGGGGAATAAACTGTTTTACTTCACAATAGTACAGTTTGGAAAGTATTGTTCTGAGTTTATGGCTGTGTTTTAGCTTCTATTAATATACAAATAACATTAGGAAATTTGCTGATTGAATCCAATCATTTCCACTACAGCATGAAATATATACCTTTTTGTAACCCTGAGCAATTTTTAAGCTTCTTTATATAAAATGGGGATACAAATAGCACCAACCTCATGAGGCCCTTGTGAGGCTTAAAACAGTGCCCAAGGGCTGGGTCCCCCTTACCATTCCAGAGCCAAGGGAGAGTATTGTGGTGTTTGACTTGATGTGCTTAGGCACAACCCCTGACTTGGGCTTGGATTTCCACTGCACCCAGTCAAATTCTATCTATCTATACTGATACACGCACTGTATATCATAGATTCTAAAACCTTCCCCAGCGTGAGAGATGTCAAAACGTGATGACATGCAGAACTGATCCTTGCTATTCACAGATTCTGTATTTGCAAATTCACCTGCTCATATTTCTTTGTGACCCCAAATCAATGCTGACAGCACAGTCACAGGGCTGCATGAATATGCCAGAGAGTGAAGAATTGTCACCTGGTGTTTACGTTCTCAGTGGAAGTTAAATACCCTGTTTTCTTGACTACACTTTCATATTCCATACTGCAAATAAACAGCCTTTCCATTGTCTATTTAGTGTCATGGTTTTTGCATTTTTTTGTGATTTTGCTGTTTGAAATGGAGACATGCTGAATGTAGCTCAGTGGTGCCATGCCTGCCTGGCAAGTACAAGGTCTAGAGTTCAATTCCTGGTACCAGAAAAAGAAAAGAAGAGGCAAAAAGTTCCAGGTATTTAGCTCAGTGGCACCATGCTTACTTGCAAGCGCAAGGTCCTGAGTTTGATTCCCTGAACTCAGGGGGGTGAAGTGCCTAGTGTTCCTATGTGCAAAAAGGCAAAGATGAACCTTTTGGGGAAATGTGTGTCAAAATAAGCTCCATTCTGGCATAAGGTACATCTTTGATAGCTGTGAGTTCAGTATAAATGAACATAACGAATATGAAAAGTTAATAATATTAATGAATATAATAATTTGTTGAATAAATTGTCCTTAAATTGAAACCCATATAAAGCCAGGTAACAGGCTGATCAGTTGACGAAAATGTCACATAACTAGTGGTTCACATGACTAAAGGTTCAGCGTTCTCAGTAACGCTGGAGAACAAAATCTCCTCCAATAATAAGAAGGAGTCGTCTTAGATCGGCTCAGTGTTGGCAGATCTAGTTTACCTCTTCTGATTGTGTATCTCCTGGTCACATGGCCATTCCTCATTCTGTTTAGCCCCGTCCCCACCGACCAACACGTGGGCACTTTCCAGCGTCTCATTCTCACAGGGCAGAGGCGAGGCTTCCCAGGCATGTCCCTGGCTGGGGTCCCCACTTCCACAGCTGTGGCCTCAGTGCCTTCCAGCATGCTTCACACCAGCAGGGTGTGAGGGGAGCATTCCTAGCCCCTCCAGATCTCCACACATAAATTCTCCATACATAAGGCATACAGCGTGATACTTTGTGTCACAATTTTTTTCTGGGTGTCCCCCAACGTCTCATGAGCACACAAGTGGAACTTCTGGATTGGATTGAGGGGGTGCGAGCTGGCTTGGTATGGGAGGAGGAGGGTCACTGAAGGAGTGGAAGGATTTCATCTCTCCCCAGCTCCTCCAGGACCCCTCTATGATTCCCCGCCATGCGGTGAGCAGCTGTCCTCCGCCGGCCCCTTGGCTGCTGTGACTCCAACAGCGCAGGTTTGGGAGAGGCAGCTTGTTGCTAAGGTTTATTCGGGCCATGTTCCATTTAAAAAGGAAAACTGGAATCAGAAGGCTGTGACTTGGTCAATGGAAGAGCAGCAGATTAGAAGCCAAAGCCTGTGTTCGGTCTCCTCTGCCCCATGGGGCAGCCACGTGAGTGGAGCCTGGAGTGGCTCTGTCAGCCCCGATCCTCTGCCTGCACAGCAAAGGCATGAATGGTCTCTGGAGACCCTCAGTACAGACCTCTGATATTTTGTCAGTGTAACACTCTGTTTTCTAAAAACCATCCTTCTTTCTCATCACAATGTTTGGCAATTTTAAGAACTGTCTGCCAGGTGAGGTAGCAATGCCTACAATCCCAACACTCTGGAGGCTGAGGCAGAGGATCGCTGAGTCTAGGGCAGCCTGAGAAACACAGTGGGTTCAGGGCCAGGCTGTCCTACCATGAGAACCTGCTTCATCTGCGAGAACTGCCTGGTGACTTAAGGTAGTCCCAGTCCCAGCCACGACTGACTGGTACAGTGTGTGACAGGCATTCTTTAGTTGGTGTCTAGGAACTAGCACTTAGCAAAGGGGGGGGCTCAAACTGATAGCAGGTGAACCTGGGAGCCTCCCAGGGCCATGAATCCTGCCCCATGACCAGAAAAAAAGGGGAGCAGATGAAAGCAGACCACTCAGCAGTCCTGGTCATATTTCCATGAATGACCTAACAGTTCACTCTTTCAAAGTTAATTCAAGTTGACTTCCTTGTTCTTTCAATCAAATGAGTCCCAAAGGTTTTTATTAAACAGAATAAAATCTTTCCATGTGGTAAGGGACTGCAGAGGCATCTGAGGCTCAGCTTTGTTCCTCCAGGCCTGAGACTCTGCAGTGTGATGAAGAACCCTGCCTCCTCCCCCAGCCTGCTGGGCTTGGCCCCGGCAACCCCATTTCTCAGGTCTTCAGAGTTTAAATTCAGTCAAGACTTTGCATTCAGAGAGAGGAAGAACTGACCACCACTCCAAGTTACTGTCAGGACTAGAGTTTGTTCAATTAGGAAATATGGAAATGTGAAGACAAGTATTTTTTTAAACAAATGTAGGAATGACTCAGAATGTTCAACAAGGTGGGGCTGTCTGGGAAATTTTTTTTTTTTTTTTTTTTGCAGTACCAGAGATCAACTCATGACCTTGCACTTGTGAGGCAGCCACGGCGCCAGTGAGCTATATCCCCAGCCTGTCTGGGAATCTTGAAAGATGCAATTACTGGGTACATGAAGCCACATCTGTGTGACCAGTCTGGTCTCCACACTTCACAACAGGGCCTCAAAGGGGTGCAGGGAGTGCAGACTTTGCAGTTGATCGGGGAGCACCTTCAGAACACTATGGGGGCCTTAAATTGTGCCGGGCCCAGGTGGGGCAGGGCTGTTAGGAAAGGAACTCCCTGGCTCCAGTTTCAAAATGCCAGTCGAGGCGATAACGCTGTCAGCAAGCGCTTAATTACAAGCAGCCCACCCTGGTTATGACGAGTAACCTGAAGCCCAGGACAGACAGGCAGTTCGAGCCCCGAGAGACGGTTCTCCCTCACTGGGCAGCGAAAGAGGCCAGACCTAGGCAGCAGGGCCTGCAGTCATCTTGTGGACAGGACACTGGGCCTGCGGGTCCCTCTGCTGGTCTCCAGGGTGGGGTTGGCCTGAGCATGCAACCTGAGGATTCCCCTTTGCTGTGGCTGCTGCACCTACCAGTACAAAGCTGCCACTGTGCCCGTGAAAGGCACTGCCAGGACCCTCACCCAGAGCAGCCTGGCTCTGAGCAGTCAGGGATCAGGGCTCTGCCACCTCCTGTGGTCTACAGATCCCGCCTCGTTTTCCAGCTTCCTGTGGCCCTGTGCCCCTGTCCTCACGGCAGAGCAGGCCATTACCCGGTGCTTTTTGGGCTGTGGCTCATCACCCCCTGAGGGTCATGAAATCAACTGAGAGAACTGGGACTACCTTCAGCACTGAGAGAAGAAAAGAAAACAGAAACAAAATTTAAAACATCATTCTTTGGAAAAACAGCGGATTCTAAGTTAGGAAGGCTATGTGCTGCTGGCGAGTACCAACCCACGGAAAGGCAGGCTCATAAAAACATTACGATGTGTCCTCGTCTACCTTTTTCACTGCCTCTGGCATCATGTGACTTTTGGCTCTTCCTCCAGGTCAAGTGACCAGGAAAGGGAAAGGTTCTGAATCGGTGTGAGACATCAAGGCAGCCATGATGCACAACTAACGGCCGTCATGAAGAGAACTTCTGGAAGTCGCAACCATAGCATAAATGTGTTTGAAGCTGGGGGCGGAGGTATTTTGAGGAGGAATAATGCCAATATTTCTTTTACTGTAATGGTTTTTTAAAAATTTAAACATCCACCAAGTTTTCCTCACTCTTCATATGCTAATAGCTCAAAAAAGCACAGGGATATCAGGGAGTGACATTATCCCTTCCCCTCAAGGCTGCAGGAGCCCTAGGCAGACCCCTGCTGCTCTGGCCCACGCCCCTGTCGGGGTCACTCCAGGGCCTTTCCTGCTGCACTTGGCACATCAGGCACCCCAGCTCTAGAAACAGGCTTCTTGCCAGCAGGCTGCAGCCCTGAGGACTAAGAGCTTAAGCTCTGAATCTTCAGCTCAGCTACTTAAGGTTGCTAATCCTCTCTAAGCCTCAGTTTCCACTTCTGTTAAGGGGGGATAATAACAGCATCTACCTCATATAGCTGTGTTAAGTATTAAATACTATACAGGAAGTACCTAGCCAGGACAAGATTAGTTGTCACCCATAGGATTAGTTGTCATCCATAGGATGTAGCTCAATGCTTCAGAAACAAGCCTTTGATTGTCTTCTACAACTTGGAAGATGATCTTCACTGATGTCTGGTCACTGATACATAGATCAAAACTGAAGCCAGCAGCTGGGCATTGTGGCACATGCTTGTAATCCTAGCACTCTGGGAGGCTGAGGCAGGAGGATCACAAGTTAAAGCCCAGCCTGGATAATTTAGCTTTAATGAGACTCTGTCTCAGTATTTAAAAAAAAAAAAAATCACAAAGGGCTTGTGGTGTAACTCAGTGCAGCGGCCCTGGGTTTAATTTCCAAAGAGAAACCTGAGACCAGCTACTGAGATCACCCACTGATCCTGTTTGACTGTTAGGATGTACAAACAACCCGTGAAATACAACTTTAATGCAAGGCACAGGAGCTGTAGAGTTGTAGTCCATGGGCCGTCTCTATATCCTAACAGTCAAACAGCATCTACTCTCTACTCTCTGCAGGCAAAATCCTGCTTTCTAGAAGAGGCAGGTGGGGCCAGGGAACAGAAAGCATTTGCCCAGCGCCAAGCGGCAGAGCGTCCTCACTCTACCAAGGCCACAGTTTACTGTGCCTGGTGAATGCCAACCACATGGCAGGTTCACCCAGCCAGGTTGGGCTCAGGTGGGACCATCAGAGAATCACTGGCCAATCTGAGGAGCAAAAAGAGCAAGAGATGGAATCAATTGGACCCCGCATCCCTGGCTGGACCTCAAGCAGATTCGCTAATGATCTTACTAACCCCAGAGAGGAGGGCCGCCCTGCCGCCAGTTTCCCAGGGGATCCAGAGCGAAAGCGCCAGGGAAAGTGCTAAGGAATGTGAGTCACTGTGGTCTTTCCCAATGCTGAGGAGGCTTTAGCCCCCGAGGCTGCCCAGCAAAGCTGGGGGTGGGGTGGAGGAGAGACACACGAAGGCTTCGGCTCCCTTTCTCAGCCACATGAACAAAGGGGATGGGACAACACTCTCTTAGAGCTTCCAAACTGCAACAAAGATTGTGGGTGAAACGTCCCAGCTGCCTCTGAACGCTGCCACCTGGCCCTGACACAAACCACCAGCCCTCCGCCCGGCCACAGCCCTCACCCTCCACTGGGAAGCCAATGTTCAGCAAAGTACCCCTTGCCGAATGCTCCAGCACCCATGAGCAAACTATCAAGTGTTAGGGAACCTTTTTTATTTTAATATTTCCAGGAAAGGGGGAACATAAATTCTGCAGAAGTCATTTAAAGCCATAAACCTTAAAAATGTTTGCAGTGTGTTCTTCTGATCGAAGTTTTCCAGTTGACTCGGGCCATGCCACACCACAATAACACAGCCTGTCTGTGGCGCCAGGGAAATGGCACTTTTGAATTTCTTCCAAGTGACACTGCACAGAGAAAGGTTATTTTTCCACCTTAGTATTGATTTTTTAAGTGAGTCTTTTGATTCTGGAGTCAAGAAAAAATGGAATCTCTGCTTTTTGAGGTTAGTTCTTGGCCAGATTTTTTTAAAATATGCATCAAAAATGCATCCTTTTCTGACTCATGAAGGCTTCTATATCAAGGCATCTCGGTCTGTCACGTTCTGAGAACCGCCCCTCAAAGCCTCGAGGGACAGGCCCACTCTCTCTCCCGGGCAAGTGGTCGGGAGTCTGGCCCCAGCTCATTCTCTGCCCACACTCCAGGGAAAGACTGGTCATTCAAAAATTTAAAAATTAAAATTTTTAAAAATTAAAGAAAAAAATTGCTAGCAAAAACAAAAACAAAGCTTATGAATATAGGAGTGGGGTTGTAAGAAGGACAGGAGAATGGGAAAAATGAGAATCATGATATATCATGTGCAGGTGCAAATTCTCCATAAAGAATGTGTTCATAATGTAGTCCTAAATGTATCAATAAACTCAATAAAGGGAAAAAAAAATAAATAAAATTTTAAAAAATTAAAAACAGATGTTTTGGTCAGCATGGTGGCACACACCTGCGATCCCAGCATTCAGAAGGCTGAGGCAGGAGGATCAGTGAATTCAAACCTAGCTTGAAATGCACAGTGGGATCTTGTCTCAAAATACCAAATAAATAGATAGTCTTATTTCCCCTATGAAAGCAGCATGGCTGCTGGAAGGGACAAAGGACACTGTGCTGGCTGAAGTGGGGTGGGACAGCGTTTGCCAGGTCAGGATGAACATTTCGGGTTAGCAGAGAAAAGAGTGGCCCCTGGGTTGGTGCGCTGGGCCCTTGCCGCCCTAGAGGAGGAAGGGTGGCAAAGGCAGCCACAGGGGCAGGAACGTGTGGAGAAGAGTGGAGGGAGAGCTAGAGTCAGCGGTCCACGGGAGGAGGGGGAAGGGACGGGACAGAGACAGCAACAGAAAAGAGGGTCAGAACGGGAGAGGGAAGAAAACTCTCAGCAGAAGAATGCAGCCCGAAGACTGGGGAAGGCGGCTTCTCCTCAGGGCCCCGGGTGGACAGCGGGGGACCAGGTGGAAGATGCCAGGGCCACACCCTGGCCCTCCCCACGCATCCGCTGCTAAGCACCACCTTAGGGTACAAGGGCCGTGCAGCCACCACGCACACGGGGTTGCACCATGACTTCCGCCTTCACCCCATTCCTGCCTCAGTTCACAAGTCCCACCTCGGGGACTGCCAGGGCTGCCCAAGTGCTGGAGGACCCTGTCTGTCAGTGCTTGGCCCTGGAGTCATATGCGCCCACGTGCCCTGCGCTCTTTCTCCACTGCCCTCCTGCCACTGTAGTTACTTACTTATCTGTGCACTCACATGTTTAACAGCTGACTCCCTGGCCAGAGTGCAAGCCCCAAGGGAATGCTGTGTCTGCGTTGGTCTCTGCTGACACCCACTTCCAGCAGAGCGCTGGGCCACAATACCCCAGAGAGACCACCCCGCAAAGAGACACGGAAGCGCAGGACTTACTGCACAACTTGTTCTGGAACACTGAGGTCAGCGACTCTATCTGGCTGAAGTTGGCCACCAGGAAGACGTGGTCTTCGTGAGGTTCACTCCCAATGGCCTTAAGTGTGTTGAAGTCCACTTGGCCCACACCAATGGCAAAGATCAGGATGCCTGTGTCTCGTGCCTTTGCAGCCACTTCGGCCACCGAGTCCTGGGGCCTCCCGTCTGTCACGATCATTATGACCCGTGGCACATTCTCCCTGAGGGGCCGGGCGCCCTCTGCTTCTGAGAAGGCGATGTTCAGGGCATACTGGATGGCCAGCCCCGTCATGGTGCCCGTGGACAGGTGCCGCATCCTCTTCACGGCCCGCTCCACCTCAGACTTCCTCTTGAAGGTCTTCAGGGAAAACTCATTCTTGACCGTGCTGCCATATTGGAGCAGCCCCACCCGGGTGACATCAGGACCAATGTCCAGGAACTGCAAGATGTCCACGATGAACTCTTTGACCTTTGCATAGTCATGAGTGTTGACACTGCGGGAGCTGTCGATGATGAAGACCAAGTCTGCCCGCTTATTGTCGCAGGCGCTCTCTAGGTAGAGAAGAGAAGCCCAACATATTAGAAGAGAGTCACAGACCCAGTGCAGATCGGCTTCTGCTGGAAACCGAGAGCCAACGATCACCTCTCAAGCCTCCAGAGTTCTGGTTTCCACCCCAGTCAGGAAAGTTAGAAAGGCAACTAGCCCCTTGTGACTCTTCATGACAAATAGGATATTTTTGCAAAAAAATAAACATATGAGATATTAGTGTCTAGAAAATCACTGATAGGGCCTGGTTCCGGCGCCTGTCTTGCAAGTGCAAGGGCCCGGGTTCGATCCCCAGTAACCACATACAATACTGGACATGGAGACTCATGCCCAGCAGCAATCAGTACCACCACGCTGGGCATGGTGGCTTACGCCTATAATCCCAACACTTGGGAGGCAGAAGCAGGAGGATTGCTGTGATGTGACCTTGAGGCTGAGTTTAGGGCCAGTCTGAACTACAAAGCGAGATCCTGTCTCAAAAAAAAAAAAAAAAAAGAAAATCATCAATGCAATTTTTAGGTGACCAAACACCTGATCAAAGTCCAGTTTATTTTATTATTTGCTGCATGGCACAGAAGCTTGGCAGGACACTGCAAAGAATATGAAAGTTTATATTGTCAAGGGGTCAGAGTCAACCTGGAAAGACATAACTAATGCAATAATTAAACAATAGCTAGGGTGAAACTGGTTCTGACAACAGCTGTGAAAAGAACATGGATGTCAGAGATAACACATGAGCTACGTTATGGATGCAGAACATTTGGATTGGAAAGAAGGAACCCTGAAGCACAGCCCTGGAGGGAATGCAGTGGTAGACGACAGAGCAGGTGCTGACCTGGAGTAGAAAGAACACTACGAATCACAGGTAGGAATTAGCTGGAAGCCAGTTATAAAAGACCAAATTCACACTGAGAAATCTGAACGTGATGCCACAGGTGACAAGGCATCGGAGCGTCGTGTTAAGTGTCTCGTGTCTCCTGTAGGGAGCTCACGTGACAAAGTCAGGGCTGGTCTGTGGCCTAGTGGTAGAGCATGTGCTCAGCATGCAGGAGCTCCTGGGACTCAGGTCCCAATCTGTGAGGCAGCAGGAAACAGAGAGAGGCTCCAGTGCAGAAACATTTCAATAAGGGGCCCAGTTAAACTGCGAAGAGGCTGGGCTGGTGAGTTAGCTCAGTGGTTCCAGCACCTGTCTTGCAAGCGCAAGGGACTGGGTTCGATCCCCGGTAACGACATAACAATACTGGGTGTGGAGACTCACCCCAGCAGCAATCAGTACCACATACCACAGTGCCGGGCATGGTGGCTCACGCCTGTAATTCCAGCACTCGGGAGGCAGAGGCAGGAGGATTGCTGTGATGTGAGTTTGAGGTTGAGCTCAGGGCCAGCCTGAACCACAAAGCGAGACACTGTCTCAAAAAAATAAAAATAAAAAATAAACTAGGAAGAGGCAAACTTCTCCATCCACCTTGACAACCACACTATCCTCCAGCACCCAGGCCATGCTGGAGCCCACAGACGAAACTCACCATTCCGGGTGTCTGAGTGGGACGTGCTGGATGGGAGGAGATGACAGGCCTGGTGGAATTTTTCAGGGGTTATGGGCTATAGTTTGGATCACGTGTGTTCTCCAAGAGTCACGTATTGGAATTTAATTCCCAGGATGAGATACTAACTGGGTGGAGACTGAACCCAACTCTGGCGTTCAGAGGTGCAGCCTTGGGAAGTGATTAGAATTAGATACAGTTGTTGAGCTGGAGCCCCCATGACTGGACACTGGTGAGTTTATAAGGAGGGACCGGAAGGGACATACATCCACGCACATGGCCTGTTTCTTGCCATGCTTGGCTGCCTTGGAACTCTGCCAGTGAGCAGGCCATTCCCACAGTGGACCTTGACCTTGGCCCAGAATGATGAGCCACCATAAACCTACATCATTTAATGAGTTACCCAGCCACAGGTATTTCCTTGCAGTAACAAAAAGCAGACTAACATGTAGCCGAGCCTAGACCCTACTTCCCTTGCCCACCCCCTTCCCAGACTTTGTAGCTAAATCAGGATTTAAAAAGGGATTAGAAAAGGGATCCCAAATGCTTGCCCTAAATCTCAATCACCACAGCTGTAATAAAGAGAGAGAAAGCCAAAAATGAAACAGTGCAGCCAGTTAGAAAAGTGGGAAGCAGCAAGGCCCATGAGCTCATCCTGCCCGGGCCAGCTTGCCAGGCTGAGGCGGGGCCCGATCGCCACGAGCCCGGCTGGAAGCCGCTCTGCTGCCACACCTGCATGCAAGCGTGGACAGCGGGAATCAAAGGTGACTTCTCCGGCTGCCGCACAAACTGGCTTCAAGGACCCAGAAAGATCGACATAAAGTCTGACATTCATAGGAAGCTTTCAAATCTTCCTTTTCAGGGCCCTTTCATCACAATGGCCTCATTTCATCTGTGGATAAGCTACTGAGAAAACAGCCAGGAGTGTGATACCCGCTGAATGATGAGAAAATGAAGACAGAGGGCGTCTGAAAACCTTTCAGAATTCAGAAAAAGAAAAACATATGGAGATGACATTAATACCTAGGACCTCTCTGGGTAGTTGTGAGAATGGAAGGAAGAGGAAAGAGCCAATACGGAGCCAGATGTGACGGTACATGCTTGTCATTCATTACTAGGGGAGGCTGAGGCAGGAGGACAGCAAGTTCAAGTCCTGTTGGAACAGCTTAGCAAGACCTGGTCTCAAAAAGTAATAAGGGCTGGGGATGTAACTCAGTGGTGAGAAATGGTCACATGCTTCTAATTTTCATGGAGGTACCCATCTGGCCACTGACAGACCCACGGGTCGCAGGAAGGAGGACACACTTAGCAGTCCCACCTGCCCATACTTCCTGTCTGAATGTACCACTGGATGTGGCCCAAAGGTCTCTGCTTGCTGAGGACAGCAGGGCCTGGGCTTCAGCTCACCGTGGAGGATCTCAAATAAAGGCTCCTTCAGAGAGAGGATGGTCCACAGAGGCCTGGCGCCTGAGAACAGTCCTTCTCTGGAGATCTCTGGCAGCAGAGCATTCTCCCTGGTGTGGGATTTTTATTACGGGTTTAGTCATGGCATCAACGCATCTCACTAAGCATCGTAATCAATTTAGAGGGAAGCCTGGAAGGTCCGTGTGGAACTGTGTGTGAAACTGGATCGGTTCCCATCAAAACAAATGGGTAGTTTCCAGTGTCTGGACGTTTACAAAAATACCACAAAGCTTCGAAATGTTGCTGAGGGTTCCAAGTGGGTTGTGGCTCTGAGCTGAAATCGTCAAGTGCTGGCAGCCCACGTGCCTGAGTTTTCTTTAAGAAAACTTCAGGTCTCTTGAGGGTTCAGAGCCAGAGTCCAGCTTGTCCTTGGAAGGGCCTGTGTTGTGATTCTGAGTCCTGAGTGTGTATCCCAGTTCCTTGGGACACCTCTAAAAACTAAGATCTGCTTTGAGCTCAGTGGTTCCTCTGCTGATTCACAAGCACAGTTCAATCCCTGGTACCAAATACATAAATAACAAACAAATAAAATAAAACAAAAAAGCTAAGATCTGTAGACTACACCCCCAGAGCTTCTGATGCAGTGGGGAGTGGGAACACCTGGAAATAGGAATTTTTAAAATTGAGTTTATTAGTACATTTCAAGTATACACTATGATCACATTCATCACTGAGAATGTGTACCTACACATGACATATCGTGATAATTCATTATTTTCCTATTCTCCTGCCCTGACTTCTTTGCTTTCCCTCACTTACCCCTAGTTCCCCTTCCTCTCTGAAGATTTTCTTCCTGTTTCACACTATGTATTCTATGTATTCTATGTATTACACTATGTATTCTACATTTGGATCTCATTTATACTTCTAGTTCTCACACTAGAGAAAAGATACAGTATTTACACATCTGTGCCCTTATTTCACTTATAAAATAAGTGAAATAAGTGC
>PVIR01032422.1:0-18704 GCA_004026965.1 Petromus typicus
GCCCGGCACTGTGGTATGTGGTACTGGTTGCTGCTGGGTGTGGGTCTCCACATGCAGTATTGTTATGTGGTTACCGGGGAATTGAACCCGGGCCCTTGCGCTTGCAAGACAGGCGCCGGAACCACTGAGCTAACTCCCCGGCCCTCCCCAAACCTTTTTGAACTTTATTTTTTGAGACATGATCTTGCAAAGTCACTAAATTGTTTAGGCTTGGCTTAAAGTTGTGGCCCTACTGTCTCAATGTATCAGGTTTCTTCTTTAAAAAAAAACAAAAACAAAAAACAGTGTCTCCCATTGTAGTTCAGGCTGGTCCTGAACGCACTATGCAGCCCAGGCAAGACAAACTCACAGCAATCCTCCTCTGCCTCCTGAGTGCTAGGATTATAGGTATGAGCCATCACACCTGACACTGTGGTAAATGGTACCAGGGATTGAACTCAAGACCTTGCAATTGCCAGGCAGATGCCAGAGCCACTGAGCCAAATCCCCAGCCCTCATTTTTGTTTTTAAAAATTTGGGGGGCCCAAAAATTTAACTCAGTGGTTCTGGCACCTACCTTGCAAGCAAAAGGGCCCAGGTTCGATCCCAGGTAACCACATATAATAATAGCAGGTGTGGTGACTCACACCCACCAGCACCCAGTACTAAATACCACAATGTTGGGCATGGTGGATCACACCTGTAATCCCAGCACTCAGGTGGCAGAGATAGGAGGATTGCTGTGAGTTCGAGGCTGAGTTGAGGACCAGCCTGAAGTACAAAAAAACAAACAAACAAACTGAAGGGGCCGGGGATTTAGCTCAGTGGTTCCAGCGCCTGTCTTGCAAGCATAAGGACCTGGGTTCGATTCCCCAGTTAACCACATACCACAGTGTGGAAACTTATACCCACCAGCAATCAGTACCACATACCACAGTGCCGGGCGTGGTGGCTCACGCCTGTAATCCCAGCACTCGGGAGGCAGAGGCAGGAGGATTGCTGTGATGTGAGTTTGAGGCTGAACTCAGGACCAGCCTGAACTACAAAGTGAGACCCTGTCTCAAAAAAACAACAACAACAAAAAAAAACGTTCTTCCCTGTTCTCTTTGTAACCTTTCTTTTCCTCTTTCTTTTCCTGCTAGTTTATCCTCAAAGTTGCCACCAAAGCAATCTTCCAAAAATATTAGTTTTATAAGGTCACTGTTAGGGCCAGGATCCAAGGGTGCCCTCTATCAAACAGCCAGGGGAAATCTGCCCCTCAGCTCAGCAGTCTGGGAGGAAATGAATCTGCCAGCAACACACGTGGTAAGCTTGGAGCTGGATCCTCCCCAGTCAAACCCTGAGATGACTGTGGACAGCACTGGATTGGCTGAGGTTGTAAGAGACGCAGTAAAGCCCTCACCAACTGAAACTACATGACAGGACCTGTCCTTTTAAAGCACCTACACTTGGCCAGGTATATAATCCCAGCACTTGGGAGGCTGAGGCAGGAGGATCACTGCAAGTTTGAGGCCAGCCTGGGCTGAGTCAAAGACCAGCCTGAACTACATAGCAAGACCTTGTCTCAAAAAACAAAACAGAAACCAAAAAAATCCCACCAAGACATGGAGTGTTCTTTATGCAGCAATAGATTAGGCATAACAATATTGTATTAAAATGTTAAAAAAAGCAAGATAGAAAATAGCCTGGATATATACAGTATCATGATATTTTCACATAAAAGCAGATATACATTTGTTAATATAGTCACATCTCTTTCATTATTTTCACACAAACATGCTATTTGCTTTTTTAAAAATTGAGTCAGGGTCTCCCTAGGTAGTTCACACTGGCTTTGAACTCACTACACAGCCCAGCTTGCCTCAGCCTTCCAAAAATCCTCCTGCCTCAGCCAACAAGTGCTGGGATTACAGTTATGCACCCAACCGCTATTTGCTTTTGTGTGTGGTAGGCAGAGTCCTCAGGAAAAAAGAGACAGAGACAGGCAGAATAGAAGGAAAAAGTTGAAACAAGGCTTTTGTAAATAAGGAGGGGAAGAGGGGTCAAAGGGTCCACAGAGGATTGGTGGGGGGGGAGCACTGAATGTTTTGGGGAGCATCAGCCTCTTCCCTTTTAGTTGTTCTCAAATTCACAAGCTGTTGCAGGCTACAGCTGCCCTGCTGTGCTGCACAGCACTAGAGTTACTCCTCAGTCTGATTGTGTTTCGGTACCGTGGTCTAACCTCCCCACTATCCTTCCTCGCTCCTCAGGCCTCCATCTCTCCACTCAGTCTAGCACACATGACTAAGAACATGCAGATTTTTCTTTCTGTGCCTGGATTTTTCACTTAATATGATATCTTCCAGTTTCATTCATGTTACTACAGATAACAGGAGTGTGTGTGTGTGTGTGTGTGTGAGTCTTCACACTGGGCTACCTGACCAGCCATTTTTAAATTTTCTATTTGAGGCAAGTTCTTGCTAAATCACTTAGTGGCTCATGCTAGGCTTGAACTTGTGATCCTCCTGCTTCGGCCAGCAGAACTACAGGCCTGGACCACCAAGCATGGGTGACAGGACAGCATTCTTTTTATGGCTAACAATATTCCATGTAATATATACATATATATACCACAACTCCCTTTATCCTTCTGTTGAGGGGCATTTTGGATGATTATCTCGGCTGCTGTGAATAGTCATGTGATAAAGGAGCTCACGTATCTCTGATAGAATATTTCATTTCCTTCAGATATATACCCAGTAGTGGGATGACTAGATCACATCGGTAGTTCTACTTTTATAGCTTGTTTTGTTTTGGTTTTGAAATGAGATCTTGCTGTGTAGCCCAAGCTGGCCTCCCACGTAGCTGGGAGTACAGGTGCCGACCACCACACCCAGATATTTTTAGTTTTTTGAGGAACCTCTGTACTGATTTACATAGTAGCCCCACTAATTTACATCCCCTCCACAGTGTATTAGAGTTCCCTTTCTCTGCTTCCTCATCAGCATTTAGTTTTTGTCTTTTTTATGAGTGCTGTTCTGTCTGAGGTAGGATGACACTTCACTGTGGTTTTTGTTTGCACTTCCTTGATGATGAATGATGGTGAACATTTATGTGCCTTTTGACCATTTGTTTATCTTTATATTTTTCCTTTGAAGTGCAGGGGGTTGAACCCGGGACCTCGCTCGTGTTGAGCACCCACTCGACCACTGCATCCCAGCCTTTGTATGTCTTCTTTGGAGAAATAACTATTCAAATCATTTGCCCTTTTGTCTGGTGGGTTCCTCACATATTCTGGAAGCGAATTCCTTGTGGACTAGTTAGTTTGCACGTAATTTTTCCCATTCTATGCATCATGTGTTCAGGCTGCTGATTATTTCCTTTGCTGTGCAGAAGATCCTCCCTAATCTGACACAATCCCTCGCTTGTTTTTTTCCTTTCATTGCCTGTGCTTGTAGGATTTTATTTTTTGAAATCTTTTTTTTTTTTTTTCTTTGAGACAGGGTCTCGCTTTGTAGTTCAGGCTGGCCCTGAGCTCAGCCTCCAACTCACATCACAGCAATCCACCTGCCTCTGCCTCCCGAGTGCTGGGATTACAGGCGTGAGCCACCACGCCCGGCACTGTGGTATGTGGTACTGGTTGCTGCTGGGCGTGAGTCTCCACACCCAGTATGGTATGTGGTTACCGGGGAATCGAACCCGGGCCCTTGCACTTGCAAGACAGGCGCCGGAACCACTGAGCTAACTCCCCGGCCCTATTTTTTGAAATCTTGAGAAGTCACTGAGCTGCCCACAAACTTGACTGTCTTACCTCAGCCTCCTTACTGCATCCTTACATCCAACTTCTACCTTGACTTTCAAATGAGCAGTGCCTTGGATTCCAACCTCGTCCTCTTCTTGGCGGGGCTGGTGGGAGGCAGAGAAATGTTTTTGTTGTTTGTTTGCTTTTTGAAGAACCGGGGATCAACTCAGGTTGGGACCTTGTGCTTGTGAGGCAGGCACAGTGCTACTGAGCTAAATCCACAGAGAGAAATGTTTTCTGAAGAGGGTAAAACAAAGGGTTGCTTGATTGGGGAGGATAAGAAGAACTGAGAGGAAGGATTCAGTATTGGAAGAATGCTCAGGTGAGAGCTCGTGCACTTAGTAAGATCCCTCAGCTCTCTCTCCACTCGGTCAGACTCCTTCTTGGAGGTAAAGTGCAAGTCTTTGCTGGAGCAGCCTAACCAGGTTGGAGAACAGATCAAAAGATATAACCTCACCCAAAGAATTAGACCTACCCTACTGTGAAGACCAGAGTGGATGCCCCTGCCTATACTCCTAGGCTTTTCTAGAAAACGTTTTCCTACTTGGGGTGGGCAAGCTGTGCTGCTGTGAGTTGGGCCGTGTTGTGCCGACAGGAGCCTGCGGGTAGTTCCTTGCCCCGAGTGACTCCATTTTATAAAGCAGCAATTTGCTTCATTTGAAGCACGGACCCTGCGGCGAAATGACTTGTCTGTGCAGTTAGATAACCACCAGGAGCTGGGCGCGTAGAACTTATCCAAAGAGCAACCCCAGCCACACCGTACAATTCTAAGGCACAAACTGATAAATACATTGTGGTCATAAAAACCTCCCGCCTGTAAACATTTCCAATTAAATTAGGAGCACATAGGCACATGATAGATCAGCGTGATCAAAGAGAAAATCAGGCCTGTGCACTTATCTTAGGCACCGAAGCGATGAATGACCAGCTCCCTCCCTGGGCAAAGAAGGAGCCGCTGCCAGACTGGGATCTTAGGGTGACACCAGCCCTGAGGTTCCTCCCATCATGTAGCCAGTGTGTCTTGAGGTCGACAGGCAAAGAGCTCCAGCTCTCCACCCCTTGGGTTCCGCTCTGTGACATCTTGTCTGACTCAGGCCCCTCAAACTGTCTGCTGCGAGAACGTGGGCTTTGAACCAACTCTGCTTTGACTAAGGCCAACCTTGTCTGTAATCTTATCCAGCCACCTGTGGCCTCTCTGTCTTTTGGAATCCTGCAGCTACTCTGAACCCCTTCCTTGGATGTTTGGAAACCTATTTTTATTGTGTGAAGTAAGGGGTGGCTCTTGAGTGTTAGAGATGTTAGAATTAAAGTGTGGATAAAAAGTGTGCAGTCATGAGTCATGATGGTGCACATTTCCAAGCCCCGCATTCTGGGACCTGGACCAGGAGGGTCACAAATTCAAGCCCAGCCTGTGCAACTCATGGACTTAGCAAGTCCTATCTCCAGAAATCATAAATGGAAATAAAGTGGGAGGAGGATAAGCTAGGGCTTAGTGCGATGGCCCTGTGTTCAAACCCCAGTATGGCAGTTTGAAGGATAAAATAAAAAGATTGAAATATAAGAACTTGTTATTGCCCAGCTCACTGGCCAGAAAATGAAATCTTGTGTACTCAGTTTGATAAGGTTGTGAGCAGGCCAGGGATTTAGCTCAGTGGTGCTGGTCTCTGCCTTGGAAGCACAAGGTTCCAGGTTCAATCTCTGGTACCAATAAGACTTATACAAGAAATTCTGACAGTGTAGACAGACACAAGTCTTTTCTGTGTTAATAGCATGATTCGCAACATACTCCTTTCTTGTGTATTAAACAATAGCATTATACAAATGTTAAGTTTTCAGAATGTAAAATGAGAATGTATTTACATCCATTTGTAGCCAACTAAGAAGTCAGAGGAAACAGTGCTCACAAAAGACTACACTTCTCGGGCCGGGGAGTTAGCTCAGTGGTTCCGGCGCCTGTCTTGCAAGCGCAAGGACCCGGGTTCGATTCCCCGGTAACCACATAACAATACTGGGTGTGGAGACCCACACCCAGCAGCAACCAGTACCACATACCACATACCACAGTGCCGGGCCTGGTGGCTCAGGCCTGTGATCCCAGCACTCGGGAGGCAGAGGCAGGAGGATTGTGATGTGAGTTGGAGGCTGAGCTCAGGGCCAGCCTGAACCACAAAAGCGAGACCCTGTCTCCAAAAACCTAAAAAAAAAAAAAAAAAAAAAAAAGACTACACTTCTCTGAGTTCCTAAAACCACCCTCAGGTTGGATAATTCATAGACTTACTGGAACATGCTGAAAACTATCGTATCCACAGAGATAGCTAATGGCAGGAAAATATATCATTCTGGGGGAACAACTGGAGCATTCAGCATCGTGTCCCTGAAATGCTCCTTTTGTGTTCCTAAGACTCTTGCCAAGTCCAGGGGACACTGTAAGCAAACAGGGACCAGCCTGTCCAGACTGGCATTATCTAGAGGACACTGGGCACTGGACAAACCAGTGATATGGTAAACACTGCCTCCCCGGCTGGCTCCTGAGTCAGCTGTCCCTCGGGGTGCCGGTCACACAATGCAACAAAGTGCGCGTGTGCATGATGTCAGCGCTGTGTCCTGGAATCCAGCAGTCCCCGGCCTTTTATATACCAGGGATGGGTTTCATGGAAGAATTTTTTCCACAGACCAGGGGCAGGGGTAGCAGATGATTTCCAGATGATTCGGCACCTTATGTTTACTGTACACTTTATTATTATTATGACACTGTAATATATAATGAAATAATTATACATCTCACTATAAGCCCTAAGCTTGTTCTCCTTCAATTAGACTTTCCAGCAGGGGGTGATGGGAGACAGAGGCCACTGAAGTGTGTTGCTTATATCCAGTCTGATCAGGAACCTTGTCTTAGTTGCTACCATTGCAGAAAACCCTACATCTCCAAAAGAATGTTGTTCAAAAATCATTGTTTTTGAGACAGGGTCTTGCTTTGTAGTTCAGGCTGATCTTGAACTCACAGCAACCCTCCTGCCTCTGCCTCATGAGTGCTGGGATAACAGGTGTGAGCCACCATGCCCCGCACTGTGGTATATGGTACTGAAGACTGAACTTGGTACCTTGCGCTTGCCAGGTAGACACTAGAACCACTGAGCTAAATCCCTGGTCCCTTGAATATCTGTTTGGATATATTTTATGAATTCCATGTCTGTCCTATGTTGGAAATACATGAATTCTATCATCTTCTTAAGCCCTTCTATTTTTTTTTCTGTGACTCCTCTACAGTCACTAACCACAGCTTTCATTGTGGTCACCATCTGTGTAGCGAACTGGTTTGACTTTCCTAGAGTCTCATTCATCTGCTTTCTTCTTTCTGCTATTCCTACCTCAGACGGTCCTGGTGGGTGGGTTTTGAGATGTTCTGCCTTGTTGCTGCTGGGTTTGCCTTTGGCAAGCTGGAAGTCTAGATTTGCATTTTGCTTTAAGTATCTTCTCATTTTCTATTTGATTTAATTTAACTCCTGGGTTAATTCTTGTAAATTGCTTGTGGCAAGTAGCTTTACTGATAGTATTGAGAACCCTTAGAAAAAGACTGCTTAGAGATGTATTCAGGGCGTAGCTAGCTTTTGGGTTTTCAGTCTGTTCCAAGATCCTACCTTTTCAATTCATTGGGGATGAGAAAATGCTATTTATTTCTCCTAAGCGCTGGTTCTTTGGCACTGGTCTGTAGTATTGTTTATGACCCTCAGGCAATCTGTTTTGCATAAAAGGAAGAACAACCTATTAAAACAATTAGGTCAACTTGGCTAAACTAGTACAATCAGCAATAACAATAGCATCAGACAGCCTAGAAAATAACAAACTGGGGTAACTATTGATTTGCCATTTTTAACATATGAACTATATTTGTGGTTATATTAGAAAATCTAAAATGAAACAAAAAATGATAGGCAGTAAATATGCCCTCAATATGGTGGTTTTACCCTCAGGAGAAAAAATTTAAAAGAGGCTGGGAGGCTCTTCTTTCTGAGGCTCAGCTGCCATCGTGAATGGCATGGTAACTATCCAGACCCAGAAGTCCTGCACCAACAGTACCCAAAACGGAAATTTGGAGAAAACTCCCCAAAATGTCTAAGATAAAACCAGGTGTCTTTTTTTGTTTGTTTGTTTGTTGTTTTTTTGAGACCGAGTCTCACTTTTGTAGCTCAGGATGGTCCTGAACTCAGCCTCAAACTCAGCAAATCTCCTGCCTCTGCCTCCTGAGTGCTGGGATTATAGGCGTGAGCCACCACGCCCAGCATTGTTTTATGTGGTTTCTGGGGATTGAACCCAGGACCTTGTGCTTGTAAGGTAGGCACTGGAACCACTGAGCTAAATCCCTGGCCCTAATCTAATTTTAGAAAGCTGTCTCACTTCTGTATAGAAGGAGTCATGCTTTATAGCTGTTTCCTTGCCAAGCTGCACAAACAGATGTGAGTTAAGAGCCTATAATTTAATGTGGTTGATAATTTTAATCACAGTTTTAAAGACACTGTAAAGCTTAGTTTTGGCTACCTGGTATTTCTCTTGATGGGTGACACAGTATATCGGTACCTTAAGAAGTGATCTCTCTGAAAGCAGAAAGCCACCCTGGCGAGGCTGCTACTCCTTCTGTGCATATTCCGACATAAAATGACTAATTCAGTGTTCCTGATGTGTTGTCATTCAGGCTTGAATAGTTGTGCCCCTGTGGTGTTGGTCAGCAACAGCAGTGCACATAACCACACACGCTCCTATACATCCTCCGGAAGAGGACACCACACAAAACAAGTATTGTCCTGTGGTCAACATCAGTTGACCTAGATTATATAATGTAGTGAGTCATTAGGCCCAGCAACTGTATCTGAGTATCCTCTGCTGCTTCATCAGTGCCTGCTGGCAGAAAGAGAAAGACATGCCATTTTTCTTTTCTTTATTTTTTTTTCCGGACTCAAAAGACTACAAGGTCTCACTTTTGTAGTTCAGGCTGGCCCTGAGCTCAACCTTGAACTCACAGCAATCCTCCTGCTTCTGCTAGGATTACAGGCATGAGTCACCACGCCCAGCACTGTTGTACATGGTACTGATTGCTGGTGGGCGTGAGTCTCCATGCCTGGCACTGTTGTATGTCGTTACCAGGGATCAAACCCAGGCCCTTGCATTTGCAAGGCAGGCACCAGAACCACTGAGTTAAATCCCCACCCCTTTTTTAAAAAAAAATTTTTTTTAAGGTTTTTTTGAGACAGGGTCTCGCTTTGTGGTTCAGGCTGGCCCTGAGTTCAGCCTCCAACTCACATCACAGCAATCCTCCTGCCTCTGCCTCCCGAGTGCTGGGATTACAGGCGTGAGCCACCATGCCTGGCACTGTGATATGTGGTACTGGTTGCTGCTGGGGGTGGGTCTCCACACCCAGTATGGTACATGGTTACCAGGGAATCGAACCCAGGTCCTTGCGCTTACAAGACAGGCACCAGAACCACTGAGCTATATCCCTGGCCCCCTCCCCCCACCACCTTTTTTTGGAGACAGAGTCTCCTATGTAATTCAGGCTGGTCTTAACCCACTTTGTAGCCCAGGCTGATCTCAAATATTTAGCAGTCCTCCTGTTTCAGCCTTCTAAATGCTGGGATTATACATGCATGCCACCATGCTGGGCTCACATGCCATCTTCGGGCTATCGCCTCATAAAAGTTCATGACAAATGTCCTTAGAAGCAGCACATTGCTCCAGTTTTGTTTATTCTGGGATTACTTTTATGTAACCTGATTTTTTGCCATGGAGGGCCAAATTCACAGTCACATAAGTGCGTGGCCATGCCATACGCCTGAGACACACCTCTTGCCTCGTAACTTTTGATATATTTGTAATTTAAAATATTATAGCTTGATTAGCTATACTCTTTAAAGTAAGAAGAAACAGGTGAGATTAATTTTATTTAGACCAATATACCCAAAGTGTCCTCCTAGTTGTGGTGCCAAGGAACAAACCCAGGGTGCTCACGGAGCTGAATCTCACTCCTTTCTGTCTTGAGACAGGTTCTTCCTAAGTTCTCCAGTCTGGTCTTGGATTTAGGAACCTCTTGCTTCTGCCTCTCACTTTACAACTTAGATGTGCATTACAACAAGTGTGCACCACCACACTGAGGAGACAGAGACAGAGGGAGAGAGGGAAGCAAAAATAGAACTAAGTTTCTTAATTATTAAATACAGCATGCATGAAGAAAAATACATAAAATATGAATTATAAATAATTACAAAGCACATACTCAGTAAGCATCACACAAATCAGGAAGTTCAGCATAGCTGGCATTCCTTCCTGATCACAGCCTCTTCCCTATACAGAGAACCTGTCTTGTATAGAAACTGTGTGCTTTTAAAAAACATTATAGTTTTATTTTGGACATGATGGTACATGCCTCTATTCCCAGCTTTTGGGAGGCTGAGGCAGGAAGATCACTTAGACTACACAGTGTGTTCAAAGCCAGCCTGAACTACATAGCATGTAAAAAACAAAAAAATCAAAAAAATTATAGTTGTACAATTTACATATACATCTCTAGTTGTTCCTGTTTTTAGAGTTCACATGAATAGAATACTTCATTGTTTGTATCATTTATCATGTTTGTATCATTGTTTGTGTTATTTATTTATTTTGCAGTGCTGGAAATCAAGCCCAGGTCCCCATGCCAATGAGCTGTATTCTCAGAGGCTGACTTTTTATTTTTTTAAGTACTAGGGATTGAACCCAGTGAGCAGGACCTACTCACTGAGCTACAGCCTCAGTCCTTTGTTGTTTTTTATTTTTATGATAGAATCTTTTTTTTTTTTTTTTTTTTAGGTTTTTTGAGACAGGGTCTCTCTTTGTAGTTCAGGCTGGCCCTGAGCTCACTATGTAGCCCAGGTGAGTCTGGAACACACAGTGATCCTCCTGCCTCTGCCTCCCCAGTGCTGGGATTACAGGAGTGAGCCACCACGCCCAGCATTGTTGTATGTTATCGGGGATTGAAGTCAGGACCTTGTACTTGCTAGGCAGACGCCAGAACCATTGAGCTAAATCTCCAGCCATGTCTTCTTTTTCTTCTTCTCTTCCTCTCTCTCTGTCTCTTTCAAACTTCTTTTTTTAGTACTAGGGATGGAACCCACAATCAGTATCGTGATCTTTACATTTTCAGTCTCCAGAATTGAGAACTAAGTCTCTGTAGCTTAAATCACTCAGTTGTTGATATTTTGTTTGGCTGGACCAGACTGACTAATACAATTTGGAAAACACGGAGACCAGATTTCCTAAAAGACAGATAGAACTCTTTGTAACCATTACATAATCCGAAGGGTAATAGTTTGAGACCATGTGGATGGATATCTTGTTCCCCATTAACCTTTCATTCTATGATTTTATCAGAAGTTAATGATTCTCGCTTGACTGTGTGCGCAGGGTGTGTGTGTGTGTGAGTGTGTGAGTGTGTGAGTGTGTGTGTGTGTGTGTGTGCGTGTGTGTGTGTGTGATATGCTGAACACCAGTCCCAGAGCTGCATACCTGAATCAGTTTTTCACACTGGAGTAACAAAATGGGGAACTAAACCTAGGGCCTTAACACTGACCTGTATCTCTAGCCCTTTTTTTTAAAGGTTTTTTTGAGACAGGGTCTCGCTTTGTGGTTCAGGCTGGGCCTGAGCTCAGCCTCAAACTCACATCACAGCAATCCTCCTGCCTCTGCCTCCCGAGTGCTGGGATTACAGGCGTGAGCCACCACGCCCGGCACTGTGGTATGTGGTACTGGTTACTGCTGGGGTGAGTCTCCATGCCCAGTATTGTTATGTGGTTACCCAGGATAGAACCCGGGGCCTTGCGCTTACAAGACAGGCGCCAGAACCACTGAGCTAAATCCCCGGCCTTTGTTCACACATTTTTATAACTTTTTGATTCTCAACAAAAGGGTTTGGCCCTAGAAGCTAAAAAATCTGCAGCAGCAGGAGTTTGAGCTGGGCTGGATAATGAAGAATCTATTCTGCAAGTCAGTAGACCATGCCCCAAACGGAGGCGAGGCCAGAGCTCTGCCTAAAAGAACAAAGTACCTTGTAAGAAACCACCTTGGGTTGTTTCAATCCAGGTGCCCACGGCGCAATGACCCTGGTCTCTAGCGCTTGGGCAGGACGGGAAGCATTTGCGTAAGCCTGACTTGCACAGACAACCGCGCATGCGTGACCCGATTATGTAAGGACATGACCACCGCCATATCCTGGCCTAGGGAAGAGCCAAGGAATAAAGAAAATTGCTCTGGTTACTGCTTTTGTCAACTCTCCGTGCTTCCTTTTTCTTGGGATACTTCACCTGTGAAAATACCACATCAACTTCCTCAACCCTGACACATCTCCAAGGAGAATCAGATGAAGTCCTTCCTCACTCTTCTCCTTTTATACCTTTCGAACAGTAATTCTCCTTAAAGTGGATCTTCCACTCCCAGAGCCATGCTGACTCAATTCAGCTGTGCGTTCCCGCTCACACTGTCATTAATCAGAACCGTCACGGGCATATTTCTGTCTCAAGTTTGTGCTCTCCCTGCTTCCCGGTTGTCAGGGATTGAGCGCCTTTCCCCTCTGCCATCCCATGACTGCCTTGGAGTCAGCCAACCGTGGATTAAAACGAGACAAACAAAAGCTCTGCTCCTTTACATTGCAGGTGTCAGGTTTTGTGTCTCAGCAACTAGACAGTGACTAACTCAAAACGGAAAACTTTCTAAAGGGCAGGGAGTAGGAGGGCCCTGGGTCAGTCCCCAGGGTCACAAAACAAAAACAAAGAAAGAAACACAGAGAAAGCCGGCAGTGAAATAGGGTAAGGGGAAAAGCTAACATGGTACATCGATGAACAGTTACATGGGCGACAGGCTGCCCTGCCGGGCCCTGTTGAGAAGCCATGGGAAACCCCTCTGAATTCTCCCACGCATCTCACGTGGGGGCCTCCAAGATGTTAACACCCCACCTTCCAGCTTCCCAACTGTGTCCCTTGGCAACCATACAGGCAACTTCTGGTGATCCCTGGAAAAGATCTCAGAGAGGAGAAAAACACAGAGCCCAGAGCAGGAACCTATCAGGGAGGTTTTTCCCCTACTCTTTTATTTATGTATTTATTTATTTTAATTTTTTGAGACAGGGTCTGGCTTTTGTTTTGTTTTGAGACGGGGTCTTGCTTTGTAATTCAATCTGGCCCTGAGCTCAGCCTTGAACTCACAGCAATCCTCCTGCCTCTGCCACCTGTGTGCTGGGATTACAGGCCTGAGCCACTATGCCTGGTACTGTGGTATGTGGTGCTCATTGCTGGTGGGCACTGAATCTCCAAGCCCAGCAATGTCTTATGTGGTTACTGGGAAATGAACCGGGCCCTTGCATTTGCAAGGCAGGCGCCAGAACCACTGAGCTAAATCCCAGCCTGGGTGTCGATTTTGTAGTTCAGGCTGGCCCTGAGCTCACTATGTAGCCCAGGCCAGCCTCAAACTCATGGCAATCCTCCTGACTCTTCCTCCTAAGTATTGGGACTATAGGTGTGAGCCACCATGCTTAGCATCGTGACAGAACCACTGAGCTAAGTCACTGGCCCCAGGGAGGGAACAGTTGTTTTTTTTTTTTTTTTAGGTTTTTGGAGACAGGGTCTCGCTTTGTGGTTCAGGCTGGCCCTGAGCTCAGCCTCAAACTCACATCACAATCCTCTGCCTTTGCCTCCCGAGTGCTGGGATTACAGGCATGAGCCACCATGCCCGGCACTGTGGTATGTGGTACTGGTTGCTGCTGGGGGTGGGTCTCCACACCCAGTAGTGTTATGTGGTTACCGGGGAATCGAACCCAGGTCCTTGCGCTTGCGAGACAGGCACCGGAACCACTGAGCTAACTCCCCCACTGAGCTAACTCCCCGGCCCCCGGGAGGGAACAGTTTTTAAAAAGTGAAAACAGAAGGAAAACATTGAAACAGAGTATTTGTACACAGGAAGGGAAGGGGATTTGAGGGGAAGGAGGAAGAGAAAAAAAGAAGCAGCAGGCATGATGTACAGGTGCAAACACCCGATGATGAGAGTTGTCATTCTCTATGCCTAAAAGGTAGCCATTAATGTTTTGCTCTAAATCATAGGTGTTGAGTATTTGTCTCAGTGATGAGGAAAGTAAGACACTCCTTTAAGGGGTAAAAGTAACAGTAAAACATCAGCAAAGCATAGTGACCCACATCTACAATCCCAGCCCTCTGGAGGCTGAGACAGGAGGATCATGAGTTCAAGAAACCTGGCCTACATAGGAAGTTCTTTCCTTGTCTCTAAAAAAAAGAAAAGAAAAAAAATCTGTAAATATACCTACATGCCTAAACATACCATTGCATATTACTTTGGCTTCTGAACCATGTAGATGTCTTAGATATTTAAAAACAGACGAAGTGTAAGGGCACACATCTGTAGCCCTAGGATTATTCCTGGGATTGCTCAGGATACTCAAGAAGAAAGATTTTAAAAAATCTTGAGGTCGGGGCTAGGGATTTAGCTCAGTGGTTCCGGCGCCTGTCTTGCAAGCACCAGGACCCAGGTTCAATCCCCAGTAACCACATACCATACTGGGCGTGGAGACTCACGCCCAGCAGCAGCCAGTACCACATACCACAGTGCCGGGCATGGTGGCTCATGCCTGTAATCCCAGCACTCGGGAGGCAGAGGCAGGAGGATTGCTGTGATGTGAGTTGGAGGCTGAACTCAGGGCCAGCCTGAACCACAAAGCGAGACCCTGTCTCAAAAAACAAACAAACAAACAAAAATCTTGAGGTCAATCTAGGCAATTTAGTAAGATTCTGCGCCAAAAGTTATTTATTTAGGGTTAGGGATTTAGCTCAGTGATTCTGGTATCTGTCTTGCAAGTGCAAGGGCCCAGGTTCAATCCCCGGTAACTACATACAGCAACGCCAGGCATGGGGACTCACACCCACCAGCAGTCAGCAGCACATACCACAGTGCCAGGCATGGTGGCTCATGTCTGTAATCCCGTCACTAGGGATGCAGAGGCAGGAGGATTGCTGAGATCGAAGCTGAGTTCAGGACCAGCCTGAACTACAGCTCCAGACCCTGTCTCAAAAAAACTAAAAAAGAAAAACAAACAAAATATCCCAGTAAGGGTAACCAGCTAATGATCCACACTTTTTGCTGTGTATAACTGGATGTCATTCACTTCATAATACTTCCTGCAATTTGAACTCAGGAAAGAAGAGTCCCACACTCCCAAAGAGGTACTTTCATTCTATTTTTAATTATTTTTCTTCTTTTTCTATGGTGGCACCACACGCGTGGTAGCTGGCCACTGCTATGTCAGATTTCCCTGGGCCGCTCCAGGAGGCGTCTGCTTTGGCCGCAGCAGGCTGCACTAGATTCTGCCTCTCTGCAGCCATCTCAGGTCCACAGGAAGCTCCTCTCCCAGCGAATAGAGAGTGTGACAAGGCGCATGCGCAAGTCTGTCTTCTTCCGGTGTCTCAGCTGGGCGCTCCGTGCGCTGCTCCTCCCTGCGTCCTAAGGCAGCCTCTTTAGGGTAGCGTACTTTTGCCTATTCATGATTTCTGTCTGAAACGGAGCAGGCCAAGCTACTAATATCAGTGGCTGGCCTGGTAACACCCAGGGTAGCTAGCAGCTGCGACGGAGAACAAGAACTGTCATTAGAAGAGTCCCAGGCCTGCTTGGGGAGAGGGGTGAGAGTAGCTCCCTGACAAAGAGCTGGAGCTGCTGGCCTGTTTGTGATTTCTATACAAATTGAGCAAAATAATTCTCAGGCAACTGATGGAGAACTGTGCCTTTGTCATGTACATGCAGTTCCCACAGTAGCTATTTCAAGATTTTACAATTCTTCAGACACTATTAGCCACTTTTCATCAATATTCAATTCTTCACAAATAATTAAGTTCATCAGGAGCTCTGTTAACTGTTGCCATGGTTCCATTCTTTTCTTCTCTTTGTTTCTTGTGTCCCTCCCACATCCCTTGGGGAACTGAAGTCCAACAAAGGGCATTCACACTGTGCCACATCCCCATCTTTTCTTAGTTTTTATTTTGAGAATGAGTCTTAAGTCATTTAGTTGCCCACGTTGGATATGAATTTGCAATCCTCCTGCCTCAGCCTCCTAGAGTGCTAAGATCACAAGTGTCAGCCTACACACCTGGCCATGACTCCATTCTTTGTCTGAACATAGACTATTGCTTATTTATAGACCAGAGCTTGGTAAACTTTCTGTAAAAGGTTGAATACTAGATGTTTTGACATTGTAGACCAAGAGGGTAAAGTCAAGAATAGTATCCAGCCATTTATAAAATAAGAGGGAAGGGGCTGGAGATTTAGCTCAGTGGTTCCGACGCCTCCCTTGCAAGTGCACGGGCCTGGGTTCAGTCTCCGTAACCACATACAACAGTGCCCGGCATGGAGTCTCAGGCCCACCAACAATCAGTTCCACATACCACAATGCCTGGCAGGTGGCTCACGCCTGTAATCCCAGCACCTGGGAGGCAGGAGGATTTCTGTGAGTTCAAGGCTGAGCTCAGGGCCAACCTGACCCACAAAGTGAGACCCTGTCTCAAAAAATCTAAAAAAAAAGAGTTGAGGAAGAATAACACTTTGCTTAATTAGGACTGAGTGTTGCTATTTCCTACCACTAAACTGTAAATGTTAACCCATTAAAACTATTCTTCCATCCCTTGGCCATACAAAAAGAGTCAGCAGCCTCAATTTGGCCTGTGGCTGGTGGCTTATTGACTTCTAATCTTCCACACCTCTCTGCCTGCCCCATACTGTCCCCGAGCTGCCCATCGAGGTCAGACTAAATCTCAGTTCCTCCCTATCTTGTTTCTTGGTTTTTGGGGGAGTTTGTTTTGTTTTTATTTTTTGTGACAGTCAGGCTGACTTTGCACTCCTGCGGCCAGGCTGTCCTCGAACTTGTGGCAATCTTCCTGCCTTGGCTTCACTAATGCTGGAATTATACCCTGATCTTTCCTTCCCATTCTTCAAGGACAGTAGGCATAAGCCTCCTCAGCAAGTCTATTTCAGTCTCAAACCAGCTTCCTGGACCATTCCTTCCAGTTATTTGTACATTTACATAATAGAAGGCCAAAGGAAAAATGAAACTAATTTAAAATGAGTGAGGAATAATTGCTATTTAACCACATACTATATACTTACAATTGAAGGAAGCTGTAAAATACATTTTCTAAAGCCAGGTGTAGTGGCCTACACCTGCAATCCTAGCACTTGGGAGGCTAAGGCAGGAGGATTGCCATGAGTTCGAGGCTGAGTTCAGGAGCAACCTGAACTGCAAAGCGAGACCTTGTCTCAAAAAAACAAAAACAAACAGGGCTGGGGATTTAGCTCAGTGTTTCCGGCGCCTGTCTTGCAAGGCCAAGGACCCAGGTTCGATCCCGGTTAACCACATACAATACTGGATGTGGAGACTCACATCCAACAGCAATCAGCACCACATACCACATACCACAGTGGTGAGCGTGGTGGCTCGTGCCTGTAATCCCAGCACTCGGGAGGCAGAGGCAGGAGGATTGCTGTGATGTGAGTTTGAGGCTGAGCTCAGGGCCAGCCTGAACCACAAAGTGAGACCCTGTCTCAAAAAAGCAAAACAAACAAAAAAAACTAGAGCTTGAACCCAGGGCCTTTACTCTGAGCTTTATCCTCAGCCCTTAAAAAATTATTTGGGAGGAACTTTTTTGAGATAGGGCCTGTTAAAGACAGATAAGCTAGGTAGAAATATAACAGTTAGACAAGTAGATTCCTGAAGAGGTCAGTGCAAAGGTGACAGCATTTCAGAAGCTGGCTGAAGGCACATTTAAAGAAGATTAAAGTCACAATGGCCAGATTTACATATTTCCCTAAGGAAGCTTGAGAATATTTGTGCTGCCTTTTAGAAATTTGCCATATAAATAAACCCTCATTTGAGTAAGGGCGGGGCATCTCCCACCCACTGAGATTAAATTGTCCAGACTGGGTTCACCTGCGTGATCCTGCGCTCTCAGCCTCTCAGCTGGGGTTGCTGGGACCACACCTGGTTCCGGGGTTCATTTCTCTCTGTTTAATGGATAAATGCAAATTTCCATTTCATTTTTTTTTTTAACCTTTAAGCTTTCTGCACTCTCAATCATATTTGAAGAATTAGAAGCGCAGCATAAAGCCTTTTTCTCCTGGATCATTTGGGAGCAAATGGAAGATACCCTGCCTTGTAATTCTTGACCATTTCAATATATTTTTCATTAACAAGGATATTTCCTTATACATCCACACTACAACCATCAACATCATGAAATTAATACTAATAATCATACCTCCTAATCCCTAGACCCTATTCAAATCACTGGCTATTGCAAGAATGTCATGTTTATTATTTTTTAAGATGTCCTTTTTACTAAAATAAGTTTACCGTTTTAACCATTTTATTTGTGTTTCTGATGATTAAACCCATGTCTTCCTGCAATGCTGGGCAAGCACTCTACCACAGAGTTACATCCCAGCCCTAACCATGTTTTTTATTTTGCTTGGTTTGGGTTTTTTATTGGAGATTTAGGGAGGGTGGATTCTTTTTGAGACATAGTTTCTCCCTACAGTTCAGGCTGGCTTTAAACTATGTAGCAAAAGCTACCCTCACAGTCATGGTGATCCTCCTGCCTCAGCTTCCTGAGTGCTGGGATTACAGGTGTCTGCCACCACACCCAGCTAACCATATTATTATTATTATTATTATTTTTTTTTTTTTAGGTTTTTTGAGACAGGGTCTCGCTTTGTGGTTCAGGCTGGCCCTGAGCTCAGCCTCAAACTCACATCACAATCCTCCTGCCTCTGCCTCCCGAGTGCTGGGATTACAGGCGTGAGCCACCACGCCCGGCACTGTGGTATGTGGTACTGGTTGATGCTGGGTGTGGGTCTCCACACCCAGTATTGT
>PVIR01032423.1:0-18659 GCA_004026965.1 Petromus typicus
TATAGGAGGTGGGGGTTGTAGGGTGGGCAGGAAAATGGGAAAAAATGAGAATTAAGTTGTGTCATATACTGGTCCAAATTCTCAATGATGAATGCAATTTTGATGTGTGTATATATAATGTACCAATAAAGATTTGAATACAAAAATAAAAGGCTTAACCCCGAGTCAAACCACATTAGACGGGAAAAAATTCTGAATCAGGGAAAGTTTGTCAAAAAGCTACAGACATTTTTCAGGATTCCCATGATAACAAATGTTAGCAAAGTTGCAGGGAAATGACTTTTTCTTCATTATTGATGGGAATGTAAACTAGTACAACTATTATAGCAATCAGTGTGGAGATTCATCAAAAATTAAAATTAGAAATTCTGCTTAACTCAGCTGTTTCCCTTCTAAGAATCTTCTTCAAGGTTTCAAAGACATCATATGAAGTATATACCCACATTTATAGAGCAAATAATCTGAGTAAAAGCTTATATGTCTGTCATTAAATGAATGGATTAAAAAAATGTGGTATTTGTCCACACTAGAGTACTATTCTGTGTCATGAAATGTTTCAGTCCTTCTTAGAAAATAGATGCCCCGGGAACATAATGTTAAGTAAAATACATCAGACACACACATTTAAATGTCATGGTTTGCATTCTATGAGAAATCCAAATTATAAACAAAGTGCACAGTAAAAGATGGATAAGAAGAAGTAGGGAGCTAAATCTTTCTCAGGCCTTAAGAAGAAAAAGAAATCAAGAGGTGGAGGGGCCAAGCATGGTGGCTCACACCTCTAATCCCAGCACTCGGGAGGTAGAGGCAGAGGAGTGCCATGAGTTCAAAGTTAGCCTGTCCTACGCAGTGAGTTCAGAGCCAGCTTAAATTACAAAGTGAGACCCCATCCCATAAATTTAAAGAGAGAGTGTGACAGAGAGAGAGAACAAAAGCAAGATGGAGGGAGGGAGGGGAGGGAAAGACGGGATTAAAGAATACAATGATAAATGTACTGAAAACTTGAACTAATATAATAAATAGAGAACCATTGTATCTCAGTTACTCTCATAGTGTTGAGACAAAATATCCATCACAGACTACAATGTCTTAAAGGAGGAGAGTTTTACTTTGGCTTATAATTTCAGAACTGTTCTTGCAAAATTGTTTAGGTCTAGGCAGTAATGGCATGGTGGAAGTGCCTAAGCAGAGGACAGCTGCTCACATCATGGTGGGCTGGAACAGCCAGAAAAGGAGCTACAGCTATGCGAGTCATGGCCCCAGTGATCTGACTCTTTTACCCAGACCTCACATTCTAACACTGCTCTCCCTATCACTCACTACCCCTAAATTCAGTCACTTTCTAAATTCTACTATTCTACCTCCATCCCTCCAAC
The DNA here is from genome assembly GCA_004026965.1 of Petromus typicus. Taxonomy (NCBI): domain Eukaryota; kingdom Metazoa; phylum Chordata; class Mammalia; order Rodentia; family Petromuridae; genus Petromus; species Petromus typicus. The sequence goes on from PVIR01032423.1 coordinate 1,377, forward strand.
AGATGCACATCTTAAAATGCATTTCTCCACTTCTAAGAGTGGATTTTTTGTGGTTTCATCACTGTTGAAAAGTTCAGTTCTAAGTCTCTTCTGAGATTCAAAGAAAACTTTTAGCTCTGACCCACTATAGAAATCTTTTTAAAAATTTACATAATTCCAATATACAATGACAGAGAGTAAGCATGACCATTCCAAAAGGGAACAAAGGAGGGACAGAAAGGAATGGGCTCAAAGTGCCACCTGATGCTCTGCTCAAAGCGCAGAGCAAATTTTAAATCCTATAACTCTGTGTCTATCACCAGGGCAAAGATGACAACACCAAAGAGCTGGATGTCTCATTCCTCCAGCACTGCTAGTTTGCAGCCCTCATGATCTCTCTCTTGGGGTAGCTATGGTACGAGTAAGATGTATTTGGGTTTTTATTATTATTTATCCTTTCTGCATTTTCAGATTTCCCTGGTTGTTGTTTTATTGTCTGTCTTTAACTTTTTGAACTCCCAGTTGTTGCTGCTTCAAACATTTTTCCTTTTCATTTTTTCCTGATATTCCTGTTATGCATATTTATGCCAAAAGTAATGTTTCCATGGTTATGGAGTATTCTTCATTATCTTTTTCATTCTTTTTTTTTTACTTTGCAATTAAATTTTGGAAGTTTATCCCCTCTGTCCAGGACCCCATCAAAGGAATCCTTCATTTCTGTTCTTCTGTATCTGACTTCTGGCATCATCTCTCACTCTTTCCCAGATTGTCTATTTTTCTGCTTATGTATATATATATATTTTTTTTTACATTTGTCTACTTTTTTACCAGAGGCCTTAGTATATTAATCAAAGATGTCTTAAGGTCCTCTATGGTAATTCTAACTTCTTTGCATAGTTGAGTCTGGTAATAATACTTGTTTTATCATTTTAAACTCTGTGTATGAGATTTTCTTTTATTGTCTTGAATGTTTTATTTTTTTTGAAATCTTGTACCTACAGATTTCATTTGTGTTACCAATAATAGCATTATGACTTGTATCCAGATGTCTCCCCAAAGCCTCAAGATTTCAGAGGTGAGACCTTTCAGAGGTGGCTGGATCAAGGGTGGTGAATACGGATTATGGATGCATGATAAAGGGGTGATCCTTCGGATCATGCTAGTCAGGTTTGGGGTTAGATTTCCTGATGGCAGAGATGAGTCACCCTGAGCAAGGAATAGAAAAAAAAACAATAGGCATGCTGTTACTTTCCTCCTGTCCTGCTCTGAGCTTTTTTCCCTGCCATCGTCTTCTGCCATGTGACTTTCCCTCAGAACTAGCCACTTCTGGATGGAAACATCTACAAACTGGAAACTAGAACAAATCTTCCCTATTTTAACTTGTTGGAAATGGGCATTTGTTTCTAGCAATGAGAAAGTATCAAAGGCTGTGGGATTTCTGGATCATATGGTAGATCTATTTTTAATTGTTGTAGGAAACTCCAGACTATTTGCAATAACAACCATGGTGCTTTACATTCACATCAATGATGTGTAAAAGTTTTCTTTTCTCTACATCTGGGTCAGCATCTGTTATTTTTGTTCTTTTGATAATAGCTTTCAAATTGAATGCAGTGATATTTCCTTGCAGTTTGACAATTCTGTGATGATTAGCAACACTGAGAATTTTTCATATGCCTGGGGTAATTTATTTTTCAATAATCTCAGTTTATCTCTGGTTGAATTTGCAGATACAAAATCCCTGTATATAAAAGGTCAATTGTATTTTGGAAATTGAGAAACCAGATAAAATGTTAGACCCATCTGAAACCCCTGGAACACACTTGCACAGAAAACATCATGACCTTAAATATGTGGTCAATACTTTTACAACTTCTGTAACAGATTGAGCATTGCTTCACTAGTCAGTTCTCCTATCGCTAGTCAAAGAACTCAACACCCACAACTTCAGGAAGAAAAGTTTCATTTGACTCACAGTTGAAAGTGGCTCGGTCTGTGGTAAACTGGCTTCAAAGTAGAAACATTAGGGGAAAACGCGGTGGAACAGGGGAACCATGACACAGAAGAAGATGTGAGTATCCAACATCGCATGTCTACGACCACCCAGGCATACCTAGAAGGTTGTGTCAATGTCGCTGTCACTGATCACACTGAAGGTTAATAGTCCTTGTTTTAGTCAATACAAATGTTTTAAATTTTCATGAAGATTTAGAGGATACATAAATTATGCAATTAATTGAGCTTATAAGATGACTTGATATAAAAGATTACCTACTTGATTTACCTTAGAAGCATTATCTGTTATTTGTGGAATCTTGACTTAGACATAGATTACATTATATTCAAAAATGGGGACCTTACTTGGTCACTAGGCTTTAAGGAAAATGTTATTTCCTTCTCAGGAAATACACAGTATGAGAAGTTCAAGGTTTAAAATAGTTTACAGGCAGATAGCTTTTAACTGAAGACTTTATTGAAGACTAGGATGAAGTAAATCTAGATTTATAATGGCCTGAAAATTCCTGGATCACTTCTCTCACCTCCCCAGTATACGCGTGGTGTACAGTAGAGGAGAGGCGCTGCAGCCTCGCCACAGCCCACTGCCGGAAGGTGAATGTGCAGATGTGATGGAAAATGAAATCCCACCTGTGGCTTAGACTTCAGGAGCTCACTCTGCCTCTCATTTAAATTTCCGAGCTTTAATATGTCCGAGTTGACGTTGAGTTTGACAAAAATAATGTGATAATCATGTGCAGTGTCTCTGCGGGTCATAATTTCCAGAAAAAGTCAAGTGACTTCTGGCTACATTTAAATTGACTGTGATGAATAATAACATGGCTACATCTGCATTTTAATCATTGTATCATTTTCATATAAATCAAACCTTTCAGAGGGAAGACATTCCTTTGTTGCACTCACCTGCCACAGCATCTAGAGTTTATAAAAACGTAAAGTTTCAACTATGCCAACAGTGTTATTTCTCTCACGCCATGCAGTGGATAATTGTTATCCTGAAAACAGATATTATGCCCCCAATCTTTTCCTCTGTCTGTGAATGTGAGTCATGGTGGATACATTTTCTTAGATTAAGTCCATTGAAAGCTGAAGGTAAAAGTCATAAGGGGGAACTATAATTTGCAGTGGTGTGAAAACCTGTTTCTACATACACATCTTGTGTTTCCTCAGACACTGCACAGGCGAGGTACCCTGAGATTTTAGAGTGACTACTTAGAAGAGATAGGAAAGGTTCCTTAAACTCATAGAACCAGGACAACCAGGAGGGCAAATAGATAATAGACTGACATCTTTCAGAATGTCACACTGGCATTTTTCTAGAAACTTAGAAGTGAGCATTTGTGTTAATAAATATATTTACTGTGGCATTTACACTGATCATATTTTTCATTTACACTCAGTTTTGACTTGAAAGGAAAAAGAAAAAAAATGGTGAGAACACTAAGGTGAAAAGCCACAGAAATCAGGGATACAACATATAAATTTCCAAAACTCAGGCAAACATTGGTGTTATGGAGTATCAGTTTACTTTGAAGAATTTGATTTCCTCTACCTCCCTTTTTCCTTTTGAACATTTTATTGCTATTTTATAATACTTTTCACACATTTTAGAACTCATTTACACCTTCAGCGGAGAGAGGGCAGGGGAAAGGGAAAAATGAGAATCAAGATGTATTATGTACAGGTACAAATTCCCAATGTTGAATGTGATCATAATGTATGTACAAAATATACGAATAAAACCAACTAAAACTAAGAATTTGGAGTAAAAACATATTGCCAGTCACATAGATAGCTAATGAAAAGATCTAATCTCACTTTATTAATCACACTTGAAAAATTATTACTTCAATGTTACTTGCTGTATATATAACAGCATAAATTTAAAAGTGTTTTTATGAGTTATATTTTTTGTAATACATAACTGAGTGTGTTTAAAATACTATTTAAGAACTTTGTATATTTAGGCACAGATAATAAGATTATCAGGCAGCCTGTCCTTTTCAAAGTCTGTGACAGATGGGAAAAAGGAAGCAAAACCTTTGTGATGACAGCACACTCCTAGTTCTGGATATTTTATATCACAATTGTCCAAATGTCTTAATGTTCATTTTAGTTATGGATGTTGTGGCTGATGCAAGCACTGTGAATAAGACACAAAGCAAAGCCATCCCAAAATTTCAGAGGAAAAGTTGCTTTCTGCATAAAGCCTAATGTCTCAGGGTTTAGACTGTTCTGTTGTTATTCAGGCTTTTAACTGCATGATGATAATCAAGAGTTTGGAAGGCAGGTCTGGACCTTCCCTGACTTTGACTTCTCCACTTGATGAATGATGACCATCATCCTTGAACTCAGAGAGCATCAGTTGGTGCCACTGTTGGTTCAGCTCTTTGGGCGGTTTTCACAGTAACCATGTCTGTACTAAAATGAATGAACATCCTGGAGATCTGGGACTAAATGATATCTAAACGATTATCTAGATGATAATCTAACTCTCCTGGAAACTACCATTCAAGTGTTTTTAAATGACTGAGAACTTGTTCATTCTAAATGTATCACTTCAGCTTTTAGACCGCAATGATAGATAAAATTTGGATAGAAATATACAATTGCCTGGCTGGGGAGTTAGCTCAGTGGTTCTGGTGCCTGTCTTGCAAGCGCAAGGACCCGGGTTAAATTCCCTGGTAACCACATACCGTACTGGGCATGGAGACTCACACCCAGCAGCAACCAGTACCACATACCACAGTGCTGGGCGTGGTGGCTCACGCCTGTAATCCCAGCACTCAGGAGGCAGAGGCAGGAGGATTTCTGTGGTGTGAGTTTGAGGCTGTGCTCAGGGCCAGCCTGAACCACAAAGCGAGACCCTGTCTCAAAAAAAAAAAAAAAAAATATATATATATATATATATATATATATATATATATATATATATATACACAATTGCCAAACTATTTACCACGTGTGGATAAGTCTTTCCTTAACAGATTAAAAGAATATTAATTGCTTTATTTTTCAAGTAGTAATTAATTTAATTATTTCAATCAAAAAAGCATATACTTTTATAGTACATTACATGTTTGAATGTTCTAGCAAGATGACTTCTGCAACTCTATCCAACTAGATCAAGCCTCTATTGTTTTCTTAGCTTCTTTTCCTTCCTCACTATTACAAATCCTTCCTCTCCTGTTCTAAGTTGAAAATTTCCTTTCCAGATTTCTGTGCTTAGAGGTGAGACTTTTGAAGTGTGATTCTACCATGGGTGGCCAATAGCTGTCACTGGATTAGTAAAGTTTTTGTTCACAGCTGACTGTGGAGGTGGCGCCTGGTATGAAGTGGTGGGTCACTGGACTCATAATACAACATGGAAGGGTATATTCTTGTCCTAAGCTCTTTGTTTTCCCTCTTTGCACTATGGACTTGCAGAGGCTTCTTTGTATGGGTATGATTATTGATAGACTGGGCAGGAATGTCTACAGGCTGATCTATTCAGACTTCTTGTCTCTGCACAGCATTTCTTTCTCCAGGATATGGCATAACACTTCTCTGCAAGGGGATTGTGTGGCTTTCTGTTGGATAAAGATTAGGTAGCTGATTCCTCTATGACCATCTTAGACTGAAAGGTGGAGAAGATTGGAGTTTCATGATTGATCTCAGGGAAGATAAATTCTACACTGTGTGAACTCTCTTGGGGATTACATAGCATAATATCACAGCAGCCGTCACCCAGTTTGAGAAACAGATGCTACTAGTGCTGCAAACAGACCTGTTCCCTTCCAAGTTATCTTTACCATCTCACTAGATATAACTTCTATCTTTTTTTTTCACAATTCATTCAGGCTTTTGTTCACAGTTTTCCCTTCAATATGTGTATTTTCAAAAACTTAGCTAGATTCCTTTGTTTATCAACTTGGAAACTACCATTCAATCATATTATCTTTTATATCATTCCCTCCCACCCTATAGTTCACCTGCAAGAATTATCCCACTACTGATGCCAGAGTTCATTTAGTTTCTTTACTATTTAATACTCTGACTTATGAATATATCAAAGATTATTCATGCTTCCTAGCATTGCAGAACACTTACTCTCCTTTCTGGGACCATTATGAACAACTTGATTTGAGAAAATCCGTGTACATTTTGTCTGAGGCCATTGCCATTATCCTTCTTACTGTGTATGCTCTGAGGTTGCTACTCATCTCCTATGGTGTTGATGTAAAAGGAAGGAGATGTTGAAAGGAGCATAGAAAGAGTTATTCAGATTCACATGATTGAAGTGTGACCTCTGTATGTACCAGGCTCAAGGAGCACTGGCTAAAAGTTTGTCCATGAGGGAATAAATACCTACATGTGAAATACTTACTACAAGGACTCTGTCCTGGATCTTAGAGCAGGTCCAGGTCCAAGAACAGGCTCCTTCTGAGACACATATGCTTTATTGGCGTGAGGCCACCTTTGTGCAGCATGATGTATAGGTAAGCCATGTAAAGGCAGACTGACATAGACTAGTAGAATTGCATGCATGAATTCTGCCCAGTGGAACTGCAACCAACATTTGCCTTGGGATTTCCTTGGTCATCCTAGTTGTCCTCAGATGTTCAGACAAGGTCTACTTCAGTTGATGTTGCTTTAGAACTGCACATAGGAATTTTACCCAGCGAGACCCAGACCAACTGTTCTTATAGCAGAGCGCTCTTCATTGTCTTAAAGTTTTGAGGGACTAGCTTAACTGATGATGTGTTAGTTCCATCCATCACACTTTGCATAGTCTTGTTGCTCTATGTTGCAATAAAACTATCTTTACGTTCACTTTAACATGGGGTTGTGTGACTTTCATTGCAGACTGTCGGTCTTACCATGGGATGCACAAAGGTTGAGTAGCCTGGTCTCAGTCTTTGCTAGAATGCCTCAGATATTATGTGACAAAGAGCTACAACTCGGTCTGAGATCTTTCTTTGCTATCCCATCTTCTCTGTGTCCCTATGTCTACTTTTTCTGTCTTTCTCCTCTTTCTCTTGCTCTTCTCTCTTTTTTTAAAAGTTTCTTGCCTTGGTCGAAGCCGCCTGTCATTGTATAAATAAACATATGAAAGGAGCCCCACATGGTGTGAAACAAAGGCTTCTGGCCAAAAGCAATTGAGGGAGTGAGTTACCCCCATCTGTGAATAGGTTTGCAAGTAGATTTTATGGGTGAACCTTGACATGACTGCAACACTGCCCTAAAAGCTGAAGCATTACCTCATGGAAAGTCTGAAACCAGAGCAGCAGAGCTACATCTCTCTCAGATCATGAACATGAGAAACTGTATGTGATAATCAATGCATGGAGTTTTATGTTCTACCTGTAAGATAAATTTTGTACAGCAACATATAAGTAACACAGCAGTACTTTCTCTCAACATATATCCAAGACTGAAATTGTTGACACACAAATTTTGTACTTTTTAAGTTTATCACGTAATGAAATGCATTTCTCAGTATAGGATATTTGATAGTCTTTTATATAGTTATCCTTACTGGTCATAGTATGGCCAGATTTTTTAAAAACTGAGATAATCAATCACTTTACTGTAGGTTCTTAGTTTCTTAAGTGTATATTTTCCAAGCTTTTAAAGAGATATTCCTCTTTTTCCTACACATATTTGTCATTTTCTGATGGGATATAAAACTATTCTCCCCAATTCATTTTAATTTTGAATTGTCATACATTGGTCTCTACATGGAGATAAGTCTCAACATGGGTTTTTGCATCTATATCAATATCTACTTATTGAAATATTTGTTTTGTTTTGTTTTTGATTAGGAAATGTTTGGAGGTCAAAAGTTTTTCCTCACAGATTTTTGGTGTTATAATCTCTCACTAGCTAGTTAGCTTTCAGGTTTCCTTAAGGGGAATTTAATAGTTTGGTGTCAGTGTAAGTCCGATGTAATGTCCAGGGTCGCAGAAAACCACCAGCTGTCTTCCAACAGCTTTTTTATTATGGAGCCAATGCAAAGTAGCAATTCATAGGGGTAAAAACTGAAGAGGTGGGTGGCGCAGTTCCTGGGACAGGCCTGCAGTTCTTCCTGATTCTTATCCCAGTGTTTGTTTACGGATCTTGTTTGAAAGATTAAGCAACACAAAACTTAACAAGATATCTTGACAGAGGAACATCCTGTGAACTGGTGATAAAGAAACTCAGGAGTTCTGCATAAGAAACTCTGCAGAAGTTATGCCTAACTGGTTTGTCCCAAGAAACTGCTAAACAGCTACATTTTCCCCTACAGTTTGGATCTGTGAATTTCATAGACAATTTCTCAGTTGTTGTTGTTGTTGCGCATGCGTGTGTGTGTGTGTGTGTGTGTGTGTGTAAGACTAGGCATACATTACTTAATCTACAATACCTAGAATAAATTTCTCTTCAACCATTTCAAGATTGATAGTGGCTCTTAAAATTAGATATTATCTGGTCTGTCTAATTTCAGGGTCTATTACCTTCAGTGCTCTTCCTCATATTAACTAAATGAATAGTAAAACAGATCTCACCCAAACTCTACTTTTTTGTTGTTGAAAAATCACTAAATATTAGTTAGGCACATAAATCCAGTTGACTGCCAAAAATTATTAGGCATATTCTCTTCTATAGTTAGTCTTCAAGTCAGGAAGGAGTTTCATTCTGGGAGACCGTTTGCAAGTCAAATTCATTCTTAAGTTGGATTTGTTCATAGGTCTAACAAAATAAGGCATGTACATGTTTGACACTCACGATGTAAAGCCAAAAAACTCCAAACACACCACACACATATACTGTACAGTATGGCATGTACAGTAAGCATACAATAGCACAACACACTGTCTACCAGCCACATGAGCTATTTCAATGATTTATTCATATCTCCAAATGTTTGTAAAGTGAGGTCTGTTTATATTTGTGGAAGTTAATAACTTGAATGTTCTCAGATACAAGTACAAATTCTCAATGTTGAATGTGATCACAATGTAAAATCTACCAATAAAATAAAATTTAAAAAAGAATGTTCTCAAGCTGGTGTCTTGCTATTTTGCCTACTCACACAATAGTAGTGGCCAACAAGCCATCCTACAAGTGTATGTTAAAAGGATACTTCCTCCTTCTGCCCCGTGTGTTTGCAGATGACCCTTCCTTGCCTGGCTATAAACTGCAAATGGGTTTGAAACCACCCTGGGTTGTCATCCTCCAGGGACATGCAGAACAAGGATTAGTAGGGCCACTGTTCTTCCAGTGGTAAAAAATCTTAGGCACAATTTAATCTTCTTCTTGTTTTAGTTCTCCTAATTTTCTTTTGGCCAAAGCAAGTCTCATGGACTTGGACGAACTACCTATCTTAAATGCATAGAACCATGAAGTCTCATAGCAAAGGGTATGCACCCTATGTGATAAACAATCAGGCCAACAATTCAAAGTTTTATGTGATCTGCAGACGTGTATACACTCATTTGAAAATCCTATCATACAACTCAGAAGAAGCAGTACACAGCCACTATGTTAGCTCCCCATTATGAAGAGAAAATACCTTAAAAGGTCAGAGGTTTCAGCCCATGATCAGCTGTTTCCATTGCTTTAGGTCTGTGGCCTGGTTGTAGCAGTAGGCCTTTCTTGCACCAGGAGCAGTTTTGAGAAGGTGCACCACGCAGCACACAGGAAGAGGAGCAATCCTCACCACCCCAAATGATGATGAAGCTGGGGGGCAGGAGCAGTCTGCACATGTACAGGAATTATAGCCCTGCCTAGAGGTGTGCGGTAGGGCCTGACAGAAATCTCTAAAAATTTAGATTTAGTACTCAAGGAAAAATTTATGAGAGTAAGTCTGTAGCTTGAGCAAAGTGAAGTGGAATTCAAGTTCTTATATTAAGTGTCAATCTTAGTAGGGACTAAAAAACTTCAGCCAGTGCCCCAGAAGGAAAACAATGTAGGTTTTTACTGGACAATATATGAAAAATATTCCCATGGGGAGTGGAAGGGGATATAAAAAGAAGTAAGATGTGTTATATGCATGGACCAACTCTCAGAGATGAATGTAACGATTGCATACAACATGTATCTAATGTCCATTTACTAATAAGACATTTGTTATTTCTAAGCTTCTAACTTGACATTGATGGGAATATATATTTGCAAAGCTGATAGTGTCTGAGAAATTCCAGTTGTAGAAATAAACAGAAAACCTGGTCGTGCATCACTGACAAATGAGGTGCCTCACAGGAACTTTTCCTTGCATTAGAGGAATTTGTGTTTAAACACTGCAAATTTGTAGGGAAAAAGTTCACTGGAGTCAGCAAGCCCAACAAGCAGGAGATTGGTGCTGTAGGAACCACAGTACTCAAATAATGAGGTCAAAGCTGTGGTGACATAAACCTTTAAGGTGCTGGAGAAGGCAAATGTTAAAAAGTCTTAAAGGGGTAGACTGGATACAAAAACATGCAAGTAGTTTTATATACAAAAATAAACTTCCTGAAATGCTAAACACAGTCATGCCAGGCATAATGGAACACTACTGGAATCCCAAGGCTTGGGATACCTGCCTCAGACAAAGAAAGTCACTAAAATATAAAAGCCAGAGGGCAGGTTAACCAGGCCAAAGACATCTGAGGAGAGACTTAGTAAGATGGGAAAAGTCATAAGGAAATTCACTTTTAAAATATGGCACAATGAAAAAAACTCCACAGGCATCCATTCATTTTGTCCTCATCCTAAGTTGTCAGAAGCATTTCTACATAGATTTTTTGGGGGAAATCATTTCACAGCCTCAAGTATGATAATAGCTCTAATGCCCCATGTTGTCTTGCCTCGAGAACTAGCTATGACATGTGGAAATATAAGTCCGTTTTGCCTCCTGTCATAGAGGAGGCCTCAGTGGTCTATGATTCTGTGGTGCTCAAGGGCATGATTACATCAGCTGAAAACATCCGGGGTCCTTGAGAACATCCAGGGTCCTTGAGGACATCCGGGGTCCATGAGAACACTGTAATCGTATGAAAGAGAGAGTTTTCCATACTAATCTCCACAGGGGTTGTACGAGTCTACAGTCCCACCAACAGTGTTCCTTCTTCTCCACAGCCTCGCCAACATTTGCCGTTGGCTGATTCTGAAATGGCAGCCATTCGATGTGGATTGAGATGAAATCTCAGTGTTGTTTTCATCTGCATCTCTCGAATGACTAATGATGTTGAGCATTTCCTCATATGCTTCTTAGCTGCTCTTACTTCTTCCTCTGAAAAATATCTGTTCATTTCAGATGCCCATTTTTGAATAGGGTCATTAAATTTGGGTGGGCTGATTTTTTAAGCTCTTTATATATTCTAGATAGTAGTTCTTTGTCTGAGGAACAGCTGGTAAAGATTTTTTCCCCATATTGTTGATTGCCTTTTTGCACTGTTGGTGGTTTCCTTTGCTGTGCAGGTTTTTAAAAGAATGAGGTCCCATTTGTTGATTTCATCAGCCAATTCCTGTGCTGTAGAAGTTTGGTCCATGAAGTCTTTCCCTAAGCCAATGTATTTGAAAGTTTTACCTAACCTGTTTTGCAGCAGGTTTAGACTGTCTGTTTTAATATTTAGGTCTCTTACCCACCTTGCTAGGTGTATACACACAAGAATTAGAAGACTCATATAACAGTGACATATGTGCACCCATGTTTATAGCAACCCAATTTTTGATTGTTACACCTTGGAAAAAACCCAAATGTCCATCAACTGGAGACTGGATAAAAAAGCTGTGGTTCTTCTACAGAATGGAGTATTACTCTGCCATAAAAAATGATAAGTTTGAATCATTTATACTTAAATGGACATACCTTGAGGATATCCTCATAAGTGAAATAAATAGGACACAGATAGGTACATATCACATCATTTTTCTGGTATGAGAAAATAAAGAAGTAAATGAGTCCTAGAATTGTATGTTATATATTGTGAAATAGAAAATGCTCAATGTAAAATAGGGAAAGGGGGAAAAATGTTGAGATTGTAACAAAAAAGTAAGGAAACAAATTTTATGTATATGGGGGAGTGGTAGGGTGGGTAGGGCTATGGGAAAAAATGAGAATTAAGTTGTGTCTTATACTGATACAAATCCCCATTATGGAGTGCAACCATGATGCATATATGTAATGTACCAAAAAAGATTAAAAATTTAAAAAAAAAGATAGTGAAAGTTCTCACCTGGGAGGAACTAGCCCCTTTTCAGTTCAGTCACCCCACCCACTGTCTGGGTAATGCTCTCCCTTCCGCCCTCATTAGCATGAGATTTGCCTCATCATGAGCTCAAACACAAAATCATCTCTTCCTCCCTAAGTCACTCCGGAGTCCTTCCCATTACTATGGGTACCCAGAAAACACTGACTAGCAGGGAGTCCTGTCTTTGCCCTCTCAGAGACATTGACCTTCTGGTTCCTTATAAGCTTTGAAATTACCCAAGTCTCTATCATCTTTTTCTCTTTAGCCCTGGAAGTCCTCTTTCTCGGTAGGTGGAGGAAACTGGCCTCCAATGCTACTAGGTCTGTGAGATGAGCCATTTTTTAATTGAAATCTCTATTACATATAAACATCATGATTGCACTCCACAATGGGAATTTGTACCAGTATAAGACACAACTTAATTCTCATTTTTTCCCATAGCCCTACCCACCCTACCACCCCCCATATACATAAAAATTTGTTTCTTTTCTTTTTTGTTATAATCTCATTATTTTTCCCCCTTCATCCTATTTCACTTTGAGTATTTTCTATTTCACAATATATAATGTCATTTTGATGATGAGAGAATAGGAGTCCAGCAAGTTCTGGAACTTTCTCACCTTTCTTCATCCCAGTAGTGGATCAAAGAGCTATTGTTACGACTTTGTGATTTTGGGCTCTGCCCGTATTTTTCTTTTCTTTAAATTTAAATTTTTATTGGTACATTATGAATACACATCATCATTGCATTCAACATTGAGAGTTTGTACTAGAATATGACATGACTTGATTCTCATTTTTCCTCTTCCCCCATCCACTCTGTAACCCTCCATTCCCTATATCTATGAGCTTTGTTTCTTTCTTTAAAAAAAATTTAACCACACAGTGCTGCTATGTTACAGGACAGGTTTCTGTTTAATTTAAATTTCATATTACACCAATTATGAGTAAAAAGAAAAAGGTATAGATACATTTCTCCACAACGTATAGCACTAAACGTGATTTAACTTCTTATTAAACATCAACTTATTCCCCCTTAATACTTTTGGAATTTTTTTATATTTACTGTTCTAATATTAATAACTCATCTTTTTAAGAGAACATAGACGTTTTATCCAGCCCTGTGTTTTTTACTGCTTTTTCACTCAATATATTTGCTCTGGGTTACTTTTCTCTTACTTGAGTATATCGCTATTTATTGCCCAAGGGTGGTGAAGTAATCTATGCCATCACTTCTTGGTAAGTATTAACATTTTGTACTCACTCTTGTATGATGGCTTGCTATAAAATTCTAGGTTAGTAGTCATTCTCAGCATTCTTGGAAAAAAATAAACCTTTGTCTTCTACCATTTGTAAAGCTGGTAAGTAACAAAATCTGAACACCCTAAATGTGTAAAGTGTACAGTAAAACCTGCTGGCTTTTCACAGTAGTGTTCTTAGTCTTGGGCTGATGCTGAGTCATCTGTATTGGCTATTAGGAAGTTTTTGTTTCATATTGGAAGCCACCTTTATTTGCAGAGAAATCTCCACTATGTCTTTCTCCCTTTTGCCATGTCTTTCACCTGTACTCTGAACAGATAAGCTGGAGTGTTCCTGCCTGCCTGGTTCTTAGTTCCACTTAGAGCGTTTTAACCATCCACTGCTTCATTCCATTCTGGGGAATGGCTCACACCGGTTGTAAGGCAATACTTTGTTGTTTTAAGATCAATAGAGGTTTTTGGCTCAGATATTTGTTGAGTTTTTTAAAGTGTCCAAGATTGTATCTTATATTTCAAGTATTCTTGGTTGTTTCTTTTAAATAGTTCCTTGGTTGTTTCCACTTATTTTTCACAGTTAGAGTTTCTTGTTTTGTTTTGATAGGGATTAGTTCTCAATACTGTCACTGACATTTTGATTTATTTCAAGGCCTTCTCAGAGTTCTGCATAAAATATTTTACTTGGAATGTGTCTACATACCTGTTATTAATTTTTATGACTGCCTTTTTAGCAAGCAATAACTTGTATTTTTATTGATTTGGGATTGGTGCTCTCAAACTCAGGCTGAGGAAGTAGATTTTTTTTTTTCTTTCAGGCATGTGAAATATATGAATTTACATATATGTAACAAATAGTATATTTGATTCTCTTTATCTAGAAGCAATTCTTGAAATGCTGGCTTAAGCCTCTGGACCCACAACGATAATAATAAAAATTAACATTTCACATGAGTTTGCAATGTACTGCAATGTGATTTACCTCTATTAACTCATTTCATCTTTACATTTAACTCTGATGTAAGTTCCAGTTTTACTCCTCTTTGACAGATGAGAAATGGGAAGTGTAAGTCATCTTCCAAAGGTCACAGGATGAAACATACTAGAGCCAGGATTTGAGTACTGACCTTCTCTTCTGAGAGCTCATCTCTGCAAGCTCTCTGTGCAACCTGGAGCTTTGGGGCAGGAGTGATTCAGTCCCTGCACCGAGGTCTTTCCGAGGATGAGACTAGGGTGTGTTGACAAATGGCCTCTGTCTATGTGGACAGATTCCCTCTGGCTTTGTGTATACATGGCCTTTTCTCCTTCCTGGATTTCTGAGCCACAATCCAGCTTCCACCCATATCAGCTTCACCTGTACTGAATACTTGGGCTCTGAATTTCTCCTCAGTGGAGTTACCTGAAACCCTGTTTTGTTGTTGTGTGAAGCAGGAGCTACTTGTGCTTTCTAGGTTAAAAAGGACTTTCAAGGTTTCTACCCTGTGGACTATTTTTGTTTTTTTTTGTTGTTGTTTGTTTGTTTTGTTTTGTTTTTAATTTTGAGACAAAGTCTCAGGGAGTGGCGAAATTACCCACTCTGAGCTTGAACTTGCTGTCTCCTGCCTCCCAGAGTGCTGAGATTGCAGGGATGGACCACCAAGACCGTTCCTATGCTTTCTGTTTACCAACAAGAAATTGCTACTTGGAAAACTTCCAATGTTATTCATTACATTTTTGCTACTTGCACAATCTCAGTAACATTTTAAAAAACAATTTGGCAAATTGGCATTCCCATTGCAATCTTTTGTCCTGTGGGGGCACAGGCCAGGAGTTCCCCAGTACTGACGTGGGAGAATTCTAGAGTCAAACCATAGTAAATCCTTTGTCTTATTTTGCTTGAAAAACTTCTATAATTCCCCCTTTTCAAGAAGCATAAGGAAACCTCTAGAAGTTTTCTGAACAACTGTCAGCTTGGTTATCATAGGGATCCTGTCTGCGCCTCTCCGATCTATTTGTAACAACCTTTTTCATCCTGTTTTATTCCAGTCGCCATGAAATTGTCCTCATAAGGACACCATAGGAAACTAAATGGAAGATGGTGCCAAATATTCAGCAGGGATTTTTGCCACAATGATCCAATCCAAGCTGTGTGCCATCTTTAGCTAACTCCTCCCCTGTTCCTGTTTTAAAGTGAAAGTCTTAGTGTCATAACAGAGATGATCTCCTGAATTCCACAACTCTGTTGCCTTTTGAGTTATCTACCATTTTCTGTTTTTTGTGAGAAATAACCTTATTTATTCAGATCACTCTAGTTTACTCCTCAGACTCTTCGTTTTTGTCCCTACATTTATGAGGGCTGTCACAAACAAGTATAAGTTGAATATTCCTTACCCAAAATAATTAGAACCTGAAGTGTTCCAAACTTTAGATTTTTTCCAATTTTCTGAATAATCCGTATATACATGAGACATCTTGGGACTGCAATGCCGACCAAGTCAAATCATAGTATTTATTAATGTTTCACAGATATCTTATCACAAAGCCTAAAGATAGCTGTGGATGTACATTTATACATGAAGTCAGGTACAGAATTTTCCCTTTATCAGAGGATTTTGTGTTCAACATTTTTGGATTTTGAAATATTATGAACTTCGTATTTTCAGATTAGGAATACTGAATTTATGCTTATTCAAAAGATCTCTGTTTCAAAATTTCTTTATTTTGCCTTGTGTATAGTTCCATCATTGGGAATAATGATCCAGAATATTCTTCAGGATTTAAATGAAGTCCACATGCAGAAACACATCTTCAAATCCTTTAGATGGGTCTCAGTTTAGCACATTCCAGAAGGAACAGAAATCTCATTTTAGGCACACACAATAGATCATGGCATTTCCTGTCTCCCCGACATCTTAATGTTTTCCTTAAGGTCAATGCAAAGAGGGTCAATGTCCTTCTTGGGTCAATGTCCATGGGTCAATGTCCCATGGACAGCCATGTTTCTTAGGATCCCCGGGACACTTATTCATCAGAGAGGTGACACCTCCTGGACTGATGAGGAATAATTTGATTCTAACCAGAAGTACTTAGCCTTGGAAATTCAAAGGAACTTAAAAACTGGTGTAATGTTGGAAAAATCTACACTTCTCTTTATTCCTATACTGTAAAGTGTTTTTCTGGCAGCGTTCACTCTTCCCAGCTCTCTAAACACCTGCTCAGAAGGCACAGTACATCTCTTAACTGAATTAGTGGCATGATACAATCCTCTCCAGGCTTCCTAGCCCAGGAGCGTTCTATGAGAATCTAGCCAGGACATCCAATATATGTTACAAAAATAGCACTTTCTTGCTTCCTGTTCTTACTGGCTCATTGCTTCACATATCTCTTAACATATTTTGTCCCCAGAAGGTTAGAAATAGGGACAGTGGAAACTACAAAGGTCTAGCACATTTTTTTTAATTATCTTTATTGGTACATTGAATATACACATCATGATTGCACTCCATAATGGGGATTTGTACCAGTATAAGACACAACTTAATTCTCATTTTTTCCCATAGCCCCACCCACCCTACCACCCCCCCATATATATAAAATTTGTTTCCTTACTTTTTTGTTGCAATCTCAACATTGTCCCCTTTCACCTTATTTTACATTGAGCATCTTCTATTTCACAATATATAACATACAATGCTAGGACTCATTTACATCTTCATTTTCTCATACCAGAGAAAAGAAGCGATATGTATCTATCTGTGACCTATTTATTTCACTTATGAGGATATCCTCAAGGTATGTCCATTTAAGTAGAAATGATTCAAACTTATCATTTTTTATGGCAGAGTAGTACTCCATTCTGTAGA
>PVIR01032424.1:0-18684 GCA_004026965.1 Petromus typicus
ATTCAGAATTTTTTACTGTGTTTCATAAATGTACATATACATATATACATATATACATGTACATAAATGTACATATACATACAAGTTTTTCCTGTAGAGTTTTTTTTAGAAGATGAGGTATGGGGTATATCTATTGATATTTTACATTTCACAATCAAGTGCTGTATCATGTCAACATTTTCTGTAGATGGTCTGGTACTTCACTTCATGATGAATAAACTTCATGATAAAATTTAATTTTTGTTATGTTTACAGAATATTTCTTGGCAAAAGTGTTGTGTAAATGCAAATTAATTTAGAGAAATCCAAAAGCCAAAAGAGGATTTTATACATGTCCTCTAGGGAACTAATGACTCTCCCTCCCATGCTATAATTCTATTAACTTCTCACAACATATTAGTCATTGATCAAGCTCTTGATAAATTTAAACTTTTATATCTTGTAATTTTCCCAAAGGAAACAAGGTTTTATTTTATAGTTTTTTCAATATTCTATAGAAAAACAACACAAATCAATGTATATTGTTTGTGTGCTTATTATTTAATGTATGAGTTTTTCTGTGTAAAATCATTAATTCTAAGATTTTTGTCATCTTTTTAAAAGACATTTCTGGAGTAGCTATGGTCAAAATCTGGTAGAAAATAGTGCTCTTGATTCCTTCTCTGATTGGTTTATTTACATTGTTCCCAGTTGTTTTTGTTTGTTTGTTTGTTTGTTTTGTTTTGTTTTGTTTTTAATATAACTCTTACGTGGGCTGACTCTAAAATATCCTGGACAGTTCTTTCTAGTCTAACATAACATTGGTTCATTTTAAAGAATATAACAAATGAGATAGGATCACACGACAAGAAAAGAAAAATGTGATACTCTCAAACATCAACTGTTGTTTTCTAAAATGTGTTAAATAATACAAAAAGAGACAAAAAACATAGCAGGCTCAGGCAGTCCAGCAGCCAAAATGTGTCCTGTTCTCAGATTGGATGAGTGTTCCAGGGTGCACATTCTGAGAAAATGAATGATTTCAATTCTGGAGATAGAAAGCCTTTAACTGTTAAAAAACACACCCAACAGGAGTATTACTATAGGAGTGGACAGGAGAGATAACTTTCATCTCCTGTAATGGTCATAGTCAAAGTGCCTATAATATATGATAGGCTAACAAGAGAACCATAAAAATTATTATTATTATTATTATTATTATTATTGTTGTTGTTGTTGTTGTTTTTTACGTTTTTGAGACAGGGTCTCGCTTTGTAGTTCGGGCTGGCCCTGAGCTCAGCCTCCAACTCATCACAGCAATCCTCCTGCCTCTGCCTCCCGAGTACTGGGATTACAGGCATGAGCCTCCATGCCCGGCACTGTGGTATGTGGTACTGATTGCTGCTGGGAGTGAGTCTCCACACCCAGTATAGGTATGTGGTTACCAGGGATCGAACCTGGGTCCTTGTGCCTGCAAGACAGGCGCCGGAACATCTGAGATAAATCGCCGGCCCACAAAAAATTATTTTATCAAAATGTTACATTACTTCCAAAATTTCAGAAATGAAGACCCCAAAAATGTAGTAAAAACTGTCCCTAAGTTTAATTTCCAACAAAAATGGACAGGTAGGTAGAAAAGTGATTGGATGAAAGGATATGGTCTCATTGTATAGAACTGCACAAATAATTGGTGTTTAGTGTTCATGTTTGTCCTGGACTCTGCATGATATTTTTCCTGTTAGGTATGATACGGAAATCCTCTGAAATGATTATTTTGAAGGGAAAATGGAGAAGTAGTGAGTAAACTTTTTAGATTTTATAGCTTTCTCTCTGTAGAGCAGTTCTAATTTTGACTTTATTTTAATGATGAATAGTTCATTTTTATAAATTCAGTTCAGGAAAGGAAGAGGGACAGAACACAATAAGGCCGTGGAAGGTCAGGAGGCCTTGCTTCTGAGGATTTTTATGGGGTTTCCTTATCTCCTTTTGTTCAAAGTACTCATCAAGCCAAAATGCCATGTTTTATGGTTTTCTGAGCCTCAGTGCTGGTAGGAAAAAGTGATCATGGGGTTACTATTGTTGTAAAAGTTTATGTGCAATTTATTTTTATATTTGAGGAGTACTAAAGAATTATTCACATTTTCTTTTTATTAAGTGTTTGATTAAAATTTTTCATTAAGTGTTGAGGAATCTTAGATTTTGTGACAACACAAGTTCTCAAAAAACAAAAAAATATATAAATAACGTCAATTTCTAGATATGTTTCAGTTTTCATAATTAGTGAACAGCCTGAGCAGACGTGATTAAGGGGAAGATATAGGTGTGGTCATTAGAGTGTTTTATTTATTTAATTTTTTTTTTTTGTAGAGAAATGGAATTAGTTATAGCTACCTACAAGGAGTTTCATATCAGTGGATAGATTAGGTTTGTTTGGGTTTTTCTTTAATTGATTTCTAAGTAGAATATCAATTTATATAATTTCTACATCACTTTATGGAGTAAAATTCCATAAAGATCAATTGACTTTTTCAAGTATGTCATTTATCTTAAAGAATTTCTGTCTTGAGTATGAATCAGAATTAATTATTGCCTTTAATCTTAATTGTACAGTAGGATTCAGTATTTTGTAATTAGATGATGATGAAAAGTTATTCTTCTGTTATTGGCATTGTTCCTTTTTTGCTGAAACAAAATACCCAGCACTCACAAATTAAGGAAGGAAAGGTTTTTTTAGCTTAAAGTCTGGAAAAGTTTCAGTCCACAACTAGCTGACTCTATTCAGGGTGGCACAGAAGATAAGCATCTCAGAGGAGAAACAGTTCACTGCAAGAAGGAGAAAGCAAAGCAACAAGGAATGACCACAGCTCTTTCTCAGGTAGTCACCACTCACCCCCTTAATCCTAGTGCCTTTGACCCGAGCTTTGCACCATGAATCAACTCCAGCATCACATATTCCAGATCCAGCCACATCTGAAAAAGCTCCAACTATGACTGTTTTTGGCTTTGGAGTGATTTCTAGACACAAGCCCTAACAGATATTTAGAATCATGTTTAATTATATGGTAAATGTCAATATGATATCTATAGAGGTAATAATCTTTTATAAAGGCAGGAAGTCTTTAAAGAACTTGTAATTGCTTAATTATGCATCAATAACAAGATTTTCTAATCTTGCTTTTAAAAATCAAATCAAGCTTTTTAAATCTCACAAAAATAAAATCTTCAAAGGAAAAAATTCATGAAACATTTGCAAAATGATTCAGTAATGACAGATTAGTTAGGCGGATATAATGACATTATCTGGCTCTTCAAAAATCTTTTTAATTAAACTATGCTTTGGAATTTTGTTGTTAATAGATTTTATAAAAATAAAATATGAATTTTTATTTTGACCCAGAATCTTTCATCTCAGGCAGTACATATGTACTGGTTTTATCTGGAAGTAAATGATGTCTTTGACAATCTACCTGTTTTATTTGATGCAATTCAAAACACTGCTTAAGCAGACTGAGTTACAAGAGCCAATGCTGCACAAGTTAAAGTGTTATAACAGTGATTGATGTTTATAAGTATAATTTGCTTCAGAAAAATTTGGAATCATTTTAAGTTGGAAAAATTTGAGCATTTTATGGTATATTTATACCAACCATACATACACTAAATACTGTCAAATACTATTCTACAAAATGATTAGCGATGTTATTATAGCACATCTTTTAAAATATTAAAATACAGGAATTTACAAGCATATATTTCAGTGTGTAGGAGTTTATTATGAACTGTGTTGAAACATTAACTTTAAAAATATTAAAATATTAGTAAAACTCTTTTTTTCATCTTATTGGCTTTTATTTATTTTTTCAATAAATTGAGTTTATTGGTACATATTAGGAATACATTAAGCTCACATTCCTCATTGGAAATTTGTATCTGTAAATAATAATTCTTAATTTTTATTTCTCATGGGCATTTTAAACAACTTTCTCTAAATATTAGTCATTAAAATTATTTCAAAAAAGATCTTGGAACATTCACATTAATTGAAATGCTTTCCTACAGTGAAAGATTTCTATCTAAAAAGCCCTTTTTGGTTCCTGAATAAACTTGAATTTTCTTATGTCTAGAAATTCTTATTATTCAAAAAAGAATGATAAAACATTTTTTCTGTAGTATTTAATTTTTCCTATTGATAAGTTTTAATGTTTATTTTTAAATTCTACTATCCTAAACTAATTCTTTTATATTTTTGTGTGGGTTTTTTTAATATAACTTTTATTTTAGACAATGTTTATATTAGTTTTGAGAGAAATTGCAGTGCTTTAACAATACCATTTCTTCTAGTGTTCTCCAATTTGTTCGTTATGCTGATCCTAGCATATCCCAATTTAGTCACATCAAATTCAAAGAACAATAGAAAAATTTATGGTGATGAACTTTTCAAACATGACTTTGAAATAATGTCTTCCTTGCTATTCTTTACTTGTATGTTTGTTGCTTAATCTTTCTAGCTGTTATTAAATTAATTTGGAGGAAAAGTAACAATATGCACCTGATCAAGTTATTATACATCACATTTATTTCACAGAGCATTATTATATTAGTTTCCTTAAATACAGCTTAAATAATATTGTTGTTAATGCATTAACTATTAATGTTTTAATTATATATTAATTCATAATTAAAGACAACAAAAATTGTCAATGTTGGCTTATGTTGTGTAAATTATTTGGATTAATTGTTAAGGAATATATGATTTAAATAAAGGAAAATTAATGAGGAGGAAATAATACAAATTTTTAAATGATTTTCAAAAATTAATTTCAGCTTTTTTATAAAGTTAAAGATATTTACAGATAAATTTTCTTAATGTTTTGTGTGCTCATAAAGAAATAAATACATAAAGACACAAGCACATAAGGGTTTTCTGGATGCAAACAGGTAACTAATTTGTAAGGCCCAAACTCTTGCCAACATGTAGCATACATGGCTGAGAGAGACAGAGAAGAGAGAAACAGAGAGAGATAGACAGACAGAGAGAGACAGAAGGAGAGAAAGAGAAGAAAGACTCAGGCCTATCACTTTTTGTAGATATTGGAATTTTTCTAAATGCTATAAAAATCTTTATCTTTCATCCAATTCACTATCTTAGCAAACTTTTTATTTTATCTCTAAGCATGTGCAGAATGCTGGTGAGCTACCTGCCAGTAACTCTATATGT
Organism: Petromus typicus; assembly: GCA_004026965.1. Lineage (NCBI taxonomy): Eukaryota > Metazoa > Chordata > Mammalia > Rodentia > Petromuridae > Petromus > Petromus typicus. The sequence goes on from PVIR01032424.1 coordinate 5,198, forward strand.
CAGATCTCCAAATGTCGCTGGATGTTACGAATACCGCTGTGTGCACTGACAACTGAGTGTTGAAGTCTCTAGGGAACTTCCAGCAGCAACCGCAAGTCAGATGTCTTGAACTGCCTGTCCACATTTGGAACTCTGGCATTAAAAACAAAGATTTATCTCTCATAAATCTGCTTCTCTCCTCTGATTTGATGTCCTCTATCCCATCGGTAAAGTTTCAGTAAACAACTTCAGACTGACATTAACTGACAATATACTGGGGATGCAAAGAATTAGTTTTTCTCCCCCTTTTCTTGGATTTCATCTTTGTCAGAACTCTTTGGAATGATCAATTAGGCTTAAGGTTTAATTTGTTGCAAAATAATTTTAAAACACCACTGAAAGTTCCAGAATATATGAAAATTTAAAACACCCAGGAAACCCTGAAGTACATGCTCTACATTAGTGATTGCTAATTAAATGCACTGCTTTATCAAAGTACTCTGAGTTTACTTGGGGTAATTCCAACTGTGATCCTGTGCTGTCTTCAGAAACACATATACCAACTGTGGTCCTGAAAGCATTCTGTGTGTTTTGTATTTATATTCACTGTTGTCTGATTCTTGTGTTTCCTCTTCTTCCACCCCTTGTCTCTTGACTCATTTTATTTCCTTTATTTAAACAGGGTATCTTTCAAGTAAATATTGTTGGTTAACTTATTTGCTCTGCTCAACATTTTCCAGAGAAAGGGATGACACAAACAGTAATAAAAGACTAAAATTAAAAGCCTTCCAAAGAATCAAATTATTTGAGGAAAATATCAAAGTGTTGACTATATTCATATCTATGATTTTGCATTTATGAATTCTTGATTAAACTTATTGGTACATTTTAGGAATACCTTATGATCACGTTCATCATTGAAATTTTTTACCTGCATGTAATATGAATTGATTCTTATTTTTTTCCCATCCCACTGTGATTTACCACTGAAATTTCATCTCATTTGTGAATGTTTTTTTAAAGTATTGTGTATGACTCTTAATCAAAATAGAGTTCCTCTTGTATGATCAATAGATGTTTATTATGAATAAAAAGTATTTTGAGAATTTAAAATAAAGATATCTCTGTAGCCTATTCATATAGTATATGTATTAAACAATATAACATAAGAATATTTTAATTCTGTTTTCTAATATTGTGTTTCTAAATAGAAGTTTATTTTCCATCTTGGTGTTCTTTTTCTCTCTGGCACTTATTTGTAGGCAGCTGGGATTAATATATAAGGAAATGCTATTATAGAATTTATAATTGGACAGATTTTATAGCTAATGAAGGAATTAGGAGTAGAAATCATGTGTCATTGCAAAGATAAACCAAATGGTTTTCAAGGAATTCTTGTTCTCAAATTTTAGACCTGGAGGAATAGGGACTTCTATAAATCCATTATTTATTACTATAAATGTTACATTATATATGAAGCTTGTGGACTGGTATAGATCTTGTACTAGATATTTTAGATGAATTAAAATGTAAGGACATTTATGTTGTAGGTAATAGTCATTAATTTTGGACAATATAAACATTAAAATACTAATATTTTCAAGACTTCAATTTTAAATAATCCTCTTTTTTCTGTATAATTACAGTCATAATCTTATTGTATTTAGCTAATCTATACATACTGAGATAATCAAACTTAGTAAATATTTGTGGTATAAAATCTTGATGTGCAATGTATAATTAACATGTGTTGTTTTTCTTTTTTTGTTTATTTTGGTTTTGTTTTTGTTTTTTTTGAGACAGGGTCTCGCTTTGTGGTTCAGGCTGACCCTGAGCTCAGCCTCAAACTCACATCACAATCCTCCTGCCTCTGCCTCCCGAGTGCTGAGATTACAGGCGTGAGCCACCACGCCCCGCACTGTGGTATGTGGTACTGGTTGCTGCTGGGTGTGGGTCTCCACACCCAGTATTGTTATGTGGTTACCGGGGAATCGAACCCGGGTCCTTGCGCTTGCGAGACAGGCGCCGGAACCACTGAGCTAACTCCCTGGCCCCATGTGTTGTTTTTCTAAAAAAATAACACATTTTTATAAGTATAATTTTCATTTTTAAACTTGAAATAACATTTTCTTTATATCTAATCATTTTAGAAATGTTATTTCTTGCAATGTTTAATTGTTTCACGTGTATTTTCATTGTTTTACTGATGATTCAAACACTATGAAATGGTATTGGAGATGGAATTCATTTACAAGGCTAATTAGTACATTTATCTTTTTCTTTTCCTACCATAATACCAGTGTTTGCTTTTTCTGATCCTTACTTGGTTGCCACTTGTGAGTGGGCTGTAGACAGGATTTTCAGAGCAGGGATTTCAAATGGGCCTAATTAAAGGAAGAAGCTTTAAGATTGAGTTACCACTACCTAACTTTATTTCTGAAATAATAGAACCATATGCCCCCTCATCTAAGAAGAAAGAAATCATATGATCTATAGTAAGACTCTGTGGTCTTTGGTCCAGACTAGTCCCGGTGGAATATAGAGTATAAAATTTGAATCTTCTCTCATCTTTTTGTTAGGAGTGAGGTCACTGGGAGGGCAGAGGAGGGAACTTTGTGGTTAGCTATAGTGAAGACAGCCTTTCAGCCTGTGCTAAGTGTTATATTCAAATGTCGCCAATACTTTTTAAACTGTAACTATTACCCCAAAAAAAGTTCTTATGAAAATGTAGACAATGAAATCCTTGTCTAGCAACTTTTTGACTTTTTCTTATTAGCACAGAGTCACAAGCATGTTACCAAGTTAAACACACTCACATTTTTAGATACGTGTTCCCAGCGGGTGTCATTCCTGCTTATTGCTGTGGTTAGGTGAAAAACTGCTATGTGTAGTTGTTTTCATTTTAGAGCTTGTCAAAGCATGAAATCAGCATCTCACTGAGAGGATTTGTAATGCCCTGAGATCTAGAAGCTAAATAATTTAAATGTCTGAATAGATAGAAATAATGCTCCTGTAGTTTGTTTATTTCTATCAAATGCAGTTATCAAGGAATAGAAAAGTTCCAGTAGAACAATTTGATCTGTGATTACTATGCTTTGAAAACCCATTGTCACTTCCTAGAACAGAGTGAATAACGTCTTCCCTAAAAATCCAAAAATATATACCACACCAATGATAATATATCTAACAATTTGACATTCAAAAATGGCTTCCAGTAAATCTTCTCTTTCTATATAAAAATTTACCGAGGCTTGAATTAAAACACGTTTTAACTTTACCTTTATTCAGTTTCAAACTTGACTTTTTTCCTTCTACAAGTTTTTCCCAATATCGTAAACAGCCAGTAGTTTGTTTCTCTTCATTTTCAAATCTGTGTACATTCATTTCCCCAAAGAGGAGGATGAGACCATAACTTTGCATTTATGGTGTGTGCGTTTACTGACTGCCATGTGGCCAAAGCACTGGTTAGGAAGCCACGGCTTAAGGATGCTTTGGTGCAAATGTTGATTTGACATTGTGCTTATTTTACAATAATCAGCATATTAAACTAAGTCAAGTTTTCTCATGTAAGAAAAAGGCACAGAATGAGAAGCAGCACTTGAAGCATTATCAGGCCGAGCAAGATAAAGGTTGTGGTACAGCTGATAAAACAATTGAATTCCTTCCAAAATTCCTTGATTCCAGCTTTGCCAATTACTTTCTCTGTCATTATTTTAAGGAAAAAAAATAGACTTATTTCCCTGAAATTCTGAGATGACAAACTCGCACTTTACATAAAAGAAAAACATTTTTTTGGAAGTGAAATGCTTATGGAAATAGTCCTACTTTAGTCTGTCTCATTTGTTTGGGCTCACATATGTTAGAAAATCTACAATAATGCCCAGAGAATTTTTTAGAAAGAAAGAGATATTGTTACAGTTTTGTTACTAAGATATCAACAAACTAGCTGAGTGATTAAAAACTTTAGAAGAGTGCTTTCTATAGTTATTAAGAGGCAGTATTTTTTTTTTTCATACTTTAGATGCCTTTATTCAAATAGACAACATAGTATATTACAAATAATTCTTGTCTGGTAATTTAAGATAACTGCTCAATGTTATTTAACACCCACCCTCATTTTGTTTCTGTTCAATTAAGAATTCACTCTCTTGGGCCGGGGAGTTAGCTCAGTGGTTCCAGTGCTTGTCTTGCAAGCGCAAGGACCCGGGTTCGATTCCCCGGTAACCACATAACAATACTGGGTGTGTAGACCCGCAACCAGTACCACATACCACAGTGCCAGGCGTGGTGGCTCACGCCTGTGATCCCAGCACTCGGGAGGCAGAGGCAGGAGGATTGTGATGTGAGTTTGAGGCTGAGCTCAGGGCCAGCCTGAACCACAAAGCGAGACCCTGTCTCAAAAAACCTAAAAAAAAAAAAAAAAAAAGAATTCACTCTCTTTATTTTTTATTTTTATTTTTTGTGGGAGGATCCCCTCATGTAGTTCAGCCTGGCCTGCACTCATCATGGAGCCAGGTAGGCCTCAAACTTGCAGTTTCCCATGTGCTGAGCTCTAGCATGCACCACTATACCAGCACATAGTTCTCTCCTTGTAATATTTCAGTGAATTTACATGTACTTATTATGTGCCTTGGCCTGTAAATTATACGAGATATTTTATTGAAAACAAGAATTCTGGTATTTACCATTCAGTTTAGTAAATGTGAAAAAATATATTAAATAAATAAATAATGTCACTCAGTTTGACATTTCTTCTGAAAGATAGTTTTATTGCACCAAAATATAGCAATTACCAATCTTGGTTAATAACCAATCTTGGTTATACTACCTTATATTTATTACACTGATTTAAATATCTGAGGAGACAACAATTCAAATAAATTTATTTTCTATGTAATTTATAATAATCCCAAAAGATAATACAGCCAAATCAACAGAAATATAAATAACGACCATGCGAAGGATTGTGTAGAATCAGATGTAGAATACTGTGGTGTTTTAAACTTATTGAACTTCTAAATTTTTAGTGCTATAATCAATTGATAACCATGTACAAATATTATTTCCAGTATTATAAGTCATTAACATCAAATATATCATTTAAGGGGTGCAGAAACTAATGAAAAAGTTTTGCTTAGAAATTGTCAGTTTTAAGATGGTCATGACAGAATATTAAACCAAAATCAGTCCCTTAAGTGGGAAGCCCTGTGCTACTGAGTGCTGCACTTACATGCCTCAAAAGTCAACCCTGAAAAAGAGTAATAAACCATTCAGTCTAAGAAATACTTATTAATCCTCCATTATTACTTTTGTAGAGTGCTAGTTTCTAATTTAAAGGTTGCAATGAAGATTCATGAAAAATTGCATGGAAACTATTTCGGCAGTAATAAGAACTTTTGAGACATTTGGTAATTTTTTATTATTTTTTCTCCTCTGTTAGAATAATTCTGTCGTTTTTTTCTATTTATTGATCAAACTGTCATAAATGCTTTTCTCCTCTTTCCTCCTTTTCCCTCAATTTATTTTTCATTTGTCCCTTTTTTCATGGAAACTTCAATCTGTGTCTCATACTATTCTTTTGCTCCATGCCATGTCCACATTATGCTCAAGGGCGGCACTCCACTGTGCCAACCATTCCTCTGTTCTAAACATTCTTTCATGAGCTTTCCTTGACATCTGTAAAAGATCAGCCTGGGAATGCATAATTGCTGGTGGTATCCTCTGTGCAGTACAGAAAATATGGTTGTTCATTGTGGACAGTGGCCAACTCTCCAAAGTTTAAATACCTCGATGTTCATGTAAGACATACGAATACATTGATGACATGGTATAGGAAATTTATAGTTTGAACAGATGTTCAGTTGACTCTCTATATAGTTAACATATATTTCTACTCATTTCAATAGATACATCTAAAGAAGTAGAGCATACATTCAGAAAAAAAGGAGAAAATATTAGGTTTTTTAATAATAAAAGGAAACATTCCTTGAGGACATAATCATAAGTGAAATAAATAAGTCACAGATGTATAAATACCATATCTTTTTTCCAGTATGAGAAACTGAAGATACAAATAAGTTCCAAAATGTAGGACAGATATTGTAAAATAGAAAATATTTAGAGGAGAAAAGAGGGGAGAGATATGTAGGGAAGGGAAAGCAAACATTTGATGGTTTAAAAAAGGAAACAAAGTTATGAATATAGGGGTGGGAGGTTGTAGACTAGGCAAGGAAATGGAGAAAAATAAGAATTAAATTATGCCAGGTACTGCTACAAATTCCCGATGTTAATTGAGATCATAATGTGTATATAAAATGTACCAATAAATCAATTTAAAATAAAATAAAAAAGGAAAAGTTAATGCAAACAATATATGAACTGAGACAGTATAGCTTACGTGAAACAGGCATTTTTTCAAAGGGTTACATCTGTGTGTGATGTTCACTATGGTTGTGTGTAATCCTTTTAATTTATCTGGGAAAAAAAAATCTATGTAGGTGAAAGTTGGGATATAACCAGTTCAAATGTAGCATATCTTTCCACTTTATGACAATGTCAGAGATGGAAGATATGTTCCACTCTTTTTGTGTGAGTAACCTTAGAAAATTCAAAACCGTCTTTCTATTAAAAAAACTCCGACGATATTACTTTCCAGAGTAAGGTGGTATAAATTACATGTTTAAAATGTATGAAATGAAAATAATCTGTGATAAATAGCATTTTCTTTTGATGAGAATATACAAAACAGTCAGTGGAATCTGGTAAAATGGTAGACATTTTGAACTGAAAGGAAAACTAATTACACATGTGATTTTAATTTGAGGATTCAAGGAGGTCACTTTTGAAGTCAGGTTCCCAATATAGTATGAAACTATTCAAAAAGTTTTATCATGTACCTGATAATTAAAATAACATTGAACTTTTAATATCTATATATTTATAGTTACAGGTTTAATATTATATATTTACTCAAACTTCTGACTATATTGCATATGAAATTGAAATTCAGCATAAATTTAAAATATGCCCACTTAAACATGGATTGAATTTCTAATATGTCCTGATTTTCTCACATCGCAACATGAATCTGGAGATAAAACTCCATTTCTGATAACATCCTAAAAAAGTGCTTGAATGAGATCTGTAGAATTTGATATCTTCCAATGGCTAAAATTAGACTTTCTGTTATTATATCATTCTACAAATTATCTGAAACATGTTATAATTCACATGATCTCAGGATATGTTAACCTCACTGAGCTATATAATATTTCAGTATTTTTAATTATATTTGCCAAATCTCATTTTCTGTTCCTTGAGTTACTTTCTTCCCATCAACTTTTGTTTATATGAAATAGAAGTAGTCCATCCCTCTTCTCTCTTTTTATTTTTCTTCTGGTGTCAGGAATGGATCACAGGACCTTGTCCTTGCACAGTGCCACTGAGCTAAATCTCCAGCCGCCTTTAGCTTTTCTATTAATATGATGCTTTCTTTTCAGAGAGCTTTTGTTTTTTCTTTATGCTATGAACAAGTAATTCTAAATTCATCAAGTACTTTTTTTTTCTAATGATTTAAGAAAATCCTTTATTTTTAACAACTTGCAAATAGCTATACGTTTTGAGGCTATCCCACCTAAAATTCCTTTGCAAACTTGTAGACTTGAATGTCAGTTTCAAAAGTCTGAGATTCAGCAGATTAAGTAAATCATTAAAATTAAATGATCATTTAAACAGTATAACGAGTATAAAATAGTCTTAAATGCAAATTTTTTGTAAGCAGGTTTCATGCTTTTCCTTATTACCTTTAAAAAGTGTGGCCTTTTAAAAACCCTCACTTGATTCAGAACAATATTCAAAAATTTAAGGGTATTGGTATTCTTCAAAAGTTTCAGGGATCAAACAGTTATAGAGATCTCTGGAGAAAAAAAATGGTCATTTGTGTTTAACTTTGCCTCAGAGGCTCATTGCAACAAACGAACTCCCCTAAGGCAGGTATTATTTTCACCTTTATTCATGATGGGGACATGACCAGATGGGTACAGAAATAACTGAGTGCCTGATTGATTTGTTCAAGTGACTTCACTGAAATGGAGCCCCTACTCCAGTGGTACCTTAGACCTGGTTGTAGGCCACAAAGACTTCTTGGCATCAATCCCATCACTTCTATTTATGTTTAAAAGGCTTCCATTCATTGCATTGGTAGTTTACATTGGCATTAATTTAATTACATTCTGGTTGTTTTGAATTTAGTTTAGATATGCCATAAGTGATTCTACTTTCAATAATTATATACAGGAATTACAAAGTAGAAGTCAGTGGCAGACTTTTAAAATAAACAAGCTCTGGAACAAGCAAACTCTTGTGTTTTTTAGGAATATAATCCAAAATATAAACACATGCTGAAAAGCTCTTTAAAAATCAATGAACGATATTGTACTCATGGCACTTTAACTTTTTCATGCTGGAGTTCCTGGTACTCTTGTGATTGCTCAAATAAAATAAAACAAAGCTCTTGAAATGGAATAGTTTTTTCATATTTTCCCTGATCCTAATGAGGGTGCTTTATGCAAGGTAAAAATAGTGATAGAAAATAAAGTGGGAAAATAGGACAGCAGCAGTGATCTTAGGATTCAAGCTGGAAGCTACTGCTTCCAGAACTAAATCAGTTAAGTGTTCTCAAATCTTCTGTTTATTATCAGCAAGGAGATTGATATCTCTGGTTTTGAAAGAGTATTCTTGGTATCTCTTGGTAGAAAATAGAAAAGAATCAATTTTATTGTGTTTGTTTTCCTGTGTTCTGATTATGTCTTATATGAGATCTGTACTTTAACTACACACAGATTCTATGATATAAAATAAAATGCTATATGTGATTCTTCAAAAATAATACAATGGTATTAAAGAACCTAAACTTTAAAAAGTTGTGAAGTTTCCCAGTATATTTTTATAAACAAGTAAATCAAAGACTAATGACTTTGCTGTCTCCTAGCTATATGTTCATCTGTCTGGCAAATGATGGTGTAGATGACTTTTAAACAATTTGTTTTCTTTCTAAATTTATATTGCTTCACTGTTTCTTTTATTTGAACCTTCAAAATTGATACATATCTCTCTTCTGCATACATCTACTAGCACATTATTACTAATTCACCTATCCACAATTATACACATGATTAAACTCCAAACTTGGTTGCACTCAAGGATGTGATTATTTTCAGGGATCAGCAGACTGATTTAAAAGGAATAATTTTGTAATAGTGCACTGCACTAGTGCGTTATCTTTTGAAAAGTGTTATTCAGAGAGAAAGATTAGCCTTTTGTCCATTATTTGAATTTCAACACTTTAAAGGATACTGCTTAATTTCTTTGCAAGAATAATTTTTTTTATCCTCTGTCCTCTCTTTAGCTCACTTCCCTTCCCACCTTCCTTCTTTCTTTCCTGTGCTCTTTTTATTTCCTTTTTCAACTCGTCTTTTCTTCCATTCTTCAAAGTGGCACATTTCTGTTTATTTTTAGAAATAAAATGCTATATCAAAATATCACATCATATTTTATTACTTCTGTTAGCAGTTCCATCTTACTTTTCACTTCAACCTCTCTTTAATAAAATCCCTCCATTATCTTGAGACATTAATCTATTTTTTTTTCTTTTTTTGAAAGAGAGTCTCACTTTGCAATTCAGGCTGGTCCTGAACTCTTTATGTAGCCCAGGCTAACCTTGAACTCACAGCAATCTTCCTGCCTCTGTCTCCCAAGTGCTGTGGTTACAGGCATGAGCCACCACACGTGGCTGACATTAATCTCTTTGGACACTAGACTGTGACCTCTGTAAGCACCTAATACCCATCACCTTGCCTGGGCAGCATAACAACCTGTCTAAATGCCTCTGCTCATTTATAAAATCATGTAAGTTTTATCTATCAATATATGTCCCTGGTTTAATAAAATATAGACCAGATGGTAGACTCACAGCTTATCTGTAACTTGGCTTACATTTTTTTCTTCAAAAGATGTGGGTTTTTTTTTATGATTTCAAAAGCAAAACTTCATAAATTCATTTTCCTCTGTCATAAATTTAATTATGTGAAATGAGAACAAGTTAAACTTCACACTGAAAAGTATTTTGTGATATCTGTTAGTTGTACTTATGTAGTTCTACCAATTACATTTATTAGCCTTCAATATTAAACAGCTGGCAGAATTCCATTGTATATAAATAAGACATCTGAGATCTGGACAAGTGCCATTTTGAGTACAGCCAGCTGGTGCTTTTTACAGTTTCATTAGGCCTGATTCCATAGCACACTCTGTGTTTAGGTAAATGACAATAGGAAAATATGTTCTGAACTGGGAATTCTGTAAGAAATTCCATTATACAGAAATATAACATTTCAAAGAGTGGTTAAAACCAAGGAAATGATATGTTATGCAGCTGTTTATTGAACTTGTTCACTTTTTGTTACCTGAGCTATGTTTTAAATCTTTTGTTTGCTATATGCCCATTTTTAAGCGTTTTGAGTTATACCATGCAAAATTATTATTGCCTTATTTTTCCTTCCCTAATAAAATTAGACTTTTGCTTCTATTTATATTAATAATGAAAGTGTACTGAATTTAAAAATTTGTGTACTTTACCTTCTCACTTCAAACAGTGAATTTATTTTCAGGATACTGTAAACTTTTAATTTCTACCTTCACTTTGTTTTTATGTGCACTTCTGGTCTTTGTTGTATTATTAAATAACAGCTATTTTTAATTTTATGTCATCATATTTTACTTTTGAAATAACTAATATATGTACAATAGACTTATTTGGTATATATGTATAATAAATACATTTATAACATGCTTAACAAATTGAATAAATCCTTGTAAAATGACTTGCATAGTGATAAAGTAATATAATGTGTTTAATTTTAAAAAGTAAATTTAAATTCAAACAATAAAATATCAAAATGTCTCGTTTTGATCAGATATGCATAATTTTAGTAGTAATTATTCATCATTTTAGAGTGTATTTGCTTGTATGTATCACATTTGAATACGTGTGCTCTTTTGAAGAGTCTAAATCAGGCAGGAGCTTTGGCATGGTGGGCATTGACTTGAGCTATTGGGCTATGATGTCACTCTGTGACATGACCTGAGGTATTGGGTGGCATTTGAGGCATGAAATGTACCAAATTTCATGGTACCTTTAGAATTAAGGATAAGGTTACAGTTTCTATTAAATAAATACACTACACATTAATTTTAAAATATAATAATAAATGAATTAATTAAATAATAGTTTCTCAATCTATTTTTCTTCAACAGTTTTACATATTTTCAGAATTTAAAAATTAGCATTACTCAGAACCAAGCAATCAGAAGGCAAGTAACATTTTAATGGACAATTCAGAACAGATGACCCTAATGTATAAAATGCAACTTAATATGTAACGTTTTATTGTTCTTGTTCTATAATTGAATGACTTGAATCATGAAAATAAATGGATTTATTTTTATTCATGATTTCCTTCTAGCATCCATAGATAATACTTCCCGAATGAAGTTTTACTGGAAAGACAAATAGATGAAGCACATCTCGATGTGAACAAATGAGCTGGGATTTCATTCTACACACTCGTGCTGGCTCATGTGTAGCTCAGTCCTATCATCTATAGGAACATTTGATACCACTTATCCCTGCTGTATTCTCTCCTTATACAAATATCTTTCTTTGGTGGGTGTTAGGACCCTATTTCTACAGCTCTCTTGACTGACTGATCACTTTTAGACTCTTTACTAGGTTCCCCCTGTATTCTGGATTTCTAATATATGAACAAGTTTAGAAGCCCTTTCTCATATCTTTTATTCTTTCTACGGTAATTACTTGCCAACATATTATTGAGATTGTAAATAAAAGGCACAATCTCAATATTGTACATGTGACTTCACCTCATTTTTTAATGACAAACTCCTGATGACAATTTTTTATTTCCAACTTCACCTATATATCTAGCAAACAGCTATAATTAATATAATTAAACTACCTTCATATTCCTTCTCCAAACTTACTTCTCCAGATCCCTATTTGTATAAATAGCTTTCTTTTCATACCATTCCCTGTTTTGTACATAGAAGTTATCAGAGTAGCAGTGCTTGACTACGGTATCCCTTCACCTTTCTTCATTTTTCATTCTATCTTGTTTCTTCTTTGAAACTAGTTTCCATGAAATATGGAATTAACTCTGCGATTCTCATGGTTCCACTTCTGGTCATACATGTGTCTAGTTCTCGACAGACTCTCAGTAAACAACTTGGAAGTGATTGAATCTAAAACTATAGTACCTGCTTCTCTCTCATTCTTCCTAAAGCAGACACAGTGTTGAGAAATAAAATGGATTCCAATCTGCTAATAACGTATTTATAAAATTTTCAGAAACGAATACCCTTAAATTTATGAAGAGAATGAAGAAGACTAAATTGGGAAGGTTTCTCTTACACTTTAAATGAGAACACTTTAGACTCTATCTGACATAAAATGAGATTCTAGTTAGTACTATTGTTGAAATGTTCCCTGCAACGGTAGTAGAGGCCAATCTTCAATTTTGCAATCTAAATATCGTATCAAAAACTATCCCTAACAATTTCATTTTACTCTGATGGTATTTCTGTCTTGAAGAGTTTCTTCTTTCCATAATATATTACGTAGTGATCTTCAGTGACTCATATTCACAAGTTTTGTCACATTCTTTTCCTCTGAAAAGAAATCCTTGCTTTGTCAGTTCTCTTCTGTATCAATAATTTCTTTTTTTTTTCTTTTTCTTTCCTTTTTTTTTGAGTTCATTTTTTTTTTTTTTTGAGACAGGGTCTTGCTTTATAGTTCAGGCTGACCCTGAATTTAGTCTCAAACTCACTGCAATCTTCCTGTCTCCGCTTCCTGAGTGATGGGATTACAGGTGTGAGCCACCATGCCCAACACTGTGATATGTGGTTCTGATTGCTGGTGGGCATGAATCTCCACACATTAACTATTATATGTAGTTACCAGGGATGGAACCCAGGACCTTGCACTTACTTCAAGGCAGGCTCTGGAGCCACTGCATGAAATCCTTGGCCTCCATCAATAATTCTTTATTTTTTAAAAAAATTTTAATCTTTATTGGTACATTAAATATACACATCATGATTGCACTCCATAATGGGGATTTGTACCAGTATAAGACACAACTTAATTCTCATTTTTTCCCATAGCCTTACCCACCCTACCAACCCCCCCATATACATAAAATTTGTTTCCTTGCTTTTTTGTTACAATCTCAACATTTTCCCCCTTCTTCCTATTTTACATTGAGCATTTTCTATTTCACAATATATAACATACAATGCTAGGACTCATTTACATCTTTATTTTCTCATACCAGAGAAAAGATGCGATATGTACCATACCAGAGAAAAGATGCAATATTTATTTCACTTATGAGGATATCCTCAAGGTATGTCCATTTAAGTAGAAATGATTCAAA
>PVIR01032425.1:0-18654 GCA_004026965.1 Petromus typicus
ACATAACAATACTGGGTGTGGAGACCCACACCCAGCAGCAACCAGTACCACATACCACAGTGCCGGGCATGGTGGCTCACGCCTGTAATCCCAGCACTCGGGAGGCAGAGGCAGGAGGATTGTGATGTGAGTTGGAGGCTGAGCTCAGGGCCAGCCTGAACCACAAAGCGAGACCCTGTCTCAAAAAACCTAAAAAAAACCCCAAAAAACAAAAACAAAAACAGAAAAAAACAATAACTCATGTTCGTAATGCCCTTATGTGTCAGGCACTCTCCCAAGCACTTTTCCTCATCTTATTTATTTATTTATTTATTTTTGAGAGAGTGTCTCGCTTTGTGGTTCAGGCTGGCCCTGAGCTCAGCCTCAAACTCACATTACAGCAATCTTCCTGCCTCTGCCTCCTGAGTGCTGGGATTACAGGTGTGAGCCACCACACCCGGCACTGTGGTATGTGGTACTGGTTGCTGCTGGGCATGAGTCTCCACACCCAGAATGGTATGTGGTTACTGGGAATCGAACCTGGGTCCTTGTGCGTGCAAGACAGGTGCCAGAACCACTGAGCTATATCCCCGGCCCCCTTCCTCATCTTATTTAATCCTAATGATGACTTTAAGAAACAGAGACAGGACTACTACAATTTCCACTCAACAGATGGGGAAGCCAGGTGTGGTGGTGCACATTGTAATCTCAGCACTTGAGAAGCTGAGGCAGGAGGATTGCTGCAAGTTTGAGGCCAGCCTGGGGTACGCAGGGATTTCAAGGCCAGTCTGAACTACACAGTGAAACCTTGTCTCAAAGACCAAAAAAAAAAAAGATAAATGGAGAAATGGAAGGAGATTTGTTCCATCAGTAAGGCTGTGTTTACCTACCAAGCTGACCAGAAACCTCAGCCAGAAGCTGGGGGAATAATCGTGTCCTTCATAAATGGGTGATGAAGTGTTTTTGGTGGGCAAACACTGCCTGGCAGGGCCTTGGGACGTCTTTCTTCTAGAAAGCCATATTCCAGGGAGGGTAGGTGTGTGGGAGTAGGAGAAAAGGCTTAGGATGAAAAGCGCAGGGTCACAAATGCAGCTCCCAAGGCTCAAGGGTTTATCAGCTCCCGGGACCTAACATGAACCAAGGAGGGCATGTGATTGTTTACAGCATGACCTGCCCTTCTCCTGAGCCAGTGCACAAGTCCAGTTCCTGGCTTATCAGGCCTGGATTCCTGATACTTCCAAGGGGTCAGACTATTTCCAAAGTGAACACCAAAGTGAAATGGCTTCTTGTACAGTTTCAGGAAGAATTTTACTATTCCTATGAATACTTCCAAATATAATGAGCTGTCATAGAAAATTCAAGAATGCCATTTGCTCTTTGCCCTAATTTCCAGACCATCTTTAACTTGTTAAGATTTACTGTGACTAGGCTGGGGATTTAGCTCACTAGTTCTAGTGACTGCCTTGTAAGTACAAGATCCTGAGTTTGATCCCCAGCACCAAAACAAAACAAAACAAAAAACAAAAAAGGAGATTCACTGTGACTAAGGGATTAATGAATTCTGCATTCTAAAAGAATTAATTTTGGTGCTGAGGATTTAGGTCAGTGGTTCCAATGCCTGTGTCACAAGTACAAGGTTATGAGTTCAATCCCCAGTAACAACAACAAAAAAAAAAAAATTAAAAAATAAAAGAACTCATTTTGATCTTCTGGATGCCTTAGCATTTATTTAAGAAATTCCTGAACTTGGGGCCGGGAGTTAGCTCAGTGGTTCTGGCGCCTGTCTTGCAAGCGCAAGGACTCAGGTTCGATACCGGTAACCACATACAATATTGGGCGTGGAGACTCATGCCCAGCAGCAATCAGTACCACATACCACAGTGCCGGGCAGGGTGGCTCACGCCTGTCATCCCAGCACTCGGGAGGCAGAGGCAGGAGGATTGTTGTGATGTGAGTTTGAGGCTGAGCTCAGGGCCAGCCTGAACCACAAAGCGAGACCCTGTCTCAAAAAACCTAAAAAAAAAAAAAAAAAAAACAAAACAAATTCCTGAACAGTATTATTAAAGGACAAAGGATGTTAAAATACTACAGATGTAGAACTGCAAAGACATAGCTCATTCCTACAGGTTGGATTACCAAGAGTATTATCTTCATTTAATAGCATTTCCTTTATTTAATCTTCAAACACAATAAAGGAAAGACATGAGGTAGATTTGAGTCCTGGAGTGGTAAATGAGGATTCATAAAGCTGGCTATCTATGCTAATGTATTTTCCTTTAGCTAGATGAGGTATTCACGACTGACACCCCCACAGATCCTTCTCACCCTCCTTCCACTCGCCACGATATTCCTCCCCACTGGAGTAGGTGAAGGACCCTTTTGTCAAGGTCATGGTGACAGCTTACAGAAGAAAAGGCTGAAAACTGTAGGAAATAAACAG
Organism: Petromus typicus; assembly: GCA_004026965.1. Taxonomy (NCBI): domain Eukaryota; kingdom Metazoa; phylum Chordata; class Mammalia; order Rodentia; family Petromuridae; genus Petromus; species Petromus typicus. The sequence continues at coordinate 2,420 of PVIR01032425.1, forward strand.
AAGAGATCCAGGGTCACAGGACGGTTGGAGAAATAGACTGCAAAAAAAAAAAAAAAAAAAAAAAAAAAAAAGAAATTGTATATAACTGCAAAGAGATTTGTAGATATACGGTAAAGGCCACCAGTCTGGTGAGTATACATCACTCTGAGTACATCTGATAAAACACCTTCCTTCGATACCACCACCTCTCCCTAAGCACACTTGGGTATTTTCTTTCTTTTGTTTATTTTTTAGTTTTTTGAGACAGGGTCTCGCATTGTAGTTCACTGTAGACCCTGAACTCACTATATAGCCCAGGCGAGCCTTGAACTCATGGCAACCTTCCTGCCTTTGCCTCCGAGTGCTGGGATTACAGATGTGAGCTGCCACACCCAGCATTTGCCCAAGCATTCTCATCCCCCTATTTATTTTCAAACTTTTCAGTCTGATTCTTCTATGACCTGGGAAGGAAATGCAGGTTTAACCTACTATGAATTAAGCTGATGTATAAAATATCATCTCTTCCTCCAAAGAGATTATAATCTAACTGATAAAATCAGAATAGAAACACTGATTTACACCACAGGTGAAGTAAGTGTCAACTTGAGTGGCGGAAATGAACAAGGACAAAGGCAGAATTTAAAATGAGCGGTAAAAAGAGCAACGAGCAACGCTAGACTGAGAAAACATGGAAAAGAAAGCATGAAAGGTGATGTCATCGTGTGTTGTCCAAAGGCAAAATTAGAAGTGTGGTATGATTACAGCTGAGAGCTTATTTAGAGAGTAATCGGTACACTCAGCCAGAATCATAATCTGAAAAGAACCCCACAGATTTAATCCAGATGAACAAACAAGCTCAGAGTGGCTAAATGTTTGACAGTAGCTGAGCAGGGCAGTGCATGTCCATAATCCCAGCACTCTGGGAGACTGACACAAGAGAATCACAAATTTAAGCCCAGAATGGGCAATTTAGTAACTTAGTGAGATCCTGCCTCAAAAAAAAAGGAAAAAAAGGAAAGAAAGGGGGGTAGGAGGGTGGGGCTGCAGATATGTATGGCTTGGCGTGAAGGCTGTGGGTTCAAACCCTAGTACTATGCCCCCCCCCAAAAAAAAAGTCTGTAAGTAGCCAAGCTGGGGTTGGCATACCAGCATTCTCAGCTATGGCTGGTTCTATTCTCCGGGACTATAGCCTCTGCCACTGGCTACGTCAGGCCAGCCATAGATGTCTCCGAAAGCTCTGCAGATGGGGTGGGTGTGGTGTAGGGAGCCTTTGGGGAGTTGTGAACAGAGAAATAACACGATGTTTAAGGCAAAATGAATGTCTCAGCAGGAAGGGCTGGAGCAGTGGAAGCCTAGTCAGCAACACTTGCAAGGAAGAGACTTGATGATTCTGCAAAATAGGCAGAGCTATTCTCCCTCGTGCCTGTGATAGGACACGGCAGATCCTCTCCCCCTGTTTTTCCCCTCACCCGATGGATCAGGGTTGGCTACTAAGTCACTCTGTTGGCAAAGGTGGTAAAAGCAGAGGTTTGCTGCCCTGGGACTTGTTTTGCTCCATGTAAATGAGCCCAGGCTAATTTGCTGGATGACAAGAGGGTCTGGAGCAGGCGCCCAGTGAGTTTCAGGTGCTGAAAGGAGCCCAGCCAGGCAAGACCATGAGAATTGTCCTTCCGAGCCCAGCCCCAAACTACTACTCAGTACTGCAGGTAAGGTGACTGGTGGGTGTTTAAAGCTACTGTTTTAAGGTGATTTGTTACTACCCAGCAAAAGCTGACCGAGACACACAGGTCTAGGGGATATAGGATAATGGGAACGGAAGGCGTGCTACGGCAAATAAATAATCGGAAAATATACTAGTCACATTTTGGAACTGGCAAGATGATAAAAGAATGCAGACCGATATTTAGCTCAAGTGGTACCTCGCTTACCTTGGAAGTACATACCAAAAAAAAAAGGAAAGGAATACATTCAAGAATATCCTATAAGAAGGGAGGGGGTGGTAGTATTCTCCTATCATCACAGCACTTGGAGAGGCAGAGGCAGGAGGATTGCTGTGAGTTCAAGGCCAGCCTGGTCTACATAGTGAGTTCAAGGTCAGCCTGTACCATATAGAGAGACACTGTCTCAAGGAAACAAAAGAATATCCTATAAGAAGCAATGTAAGATACTTGAAATATAATTAAGTATAAACAGACAGTAATTTGACAGGCTAAAATCTAATCCCCACTTAAAAAAAAAAATCTATCGATATCTTTTTATTCACTCTTTCATCTTTTTCCAGATCTAAGCAATACAATGTTTTCTCAAAAGATGACTGCAGATTCCTAGACCCAAACTCAGAATTACTGAATCAGCCTGCACAGTTGGAGCTTGAGAATCTGCAGTTTGTATAACATTGTTAGATTCTCATTTGAAGGCTTATGAACTATTATTACACTATATGGAAATACTATGTGTGAAAATTCTGAACTACAAACCACCACTGAAATATTTCTTATAATTAATAATTAACCTAGAGTCTGTCCCCACAGACAGTTTCAACACAGCAAATGTACCTTTTCTTCAGGGTACAGGGGCCAGAGCTGGTGAACAAGACAAAGAGTTGAAGAATAAAGTCTGTAGCCTCACAGTACAAGAAGGATCTAGCATATTTTATACAAAAATGGTGGTCCAGGGCCAGGGTGCCTCACCTACCTTGCGAGCACAGGGCCTGAGTTCTATCCCCAGTACCACCAAAAAACCCCCACAAAAAACCAAAAACCAAAAATGATGCTCTAAAATAAATGCCAACTAAAATGATACATGCATTAAATTTTGTTTTCTTTAAACTGTGATGGTAGACAGTGTTATTAACAGTCCAATTCAGATGACCCCAGAGATGCTATTCGAAATACCATTATAAGCAGAACTAACATTTACTGACTGCTCACGGTGCACATTATCTGTCTAACCTCATCTCCCAGTGAAGTGGCTGTTGTTCCTCCTTCCAGATGAGGACACTGAATTACAGAGGAGAAGTAATCTCGCTGAAATCTCTCAGCTGACATGTGGGGGCAGAGTCAGAAGCTTGGCTCTGGCCCTGCAGCACAAGCTCTTCACCTCTAGCTTATCTCATCCTCTCCTCATACAATATAGTGGGATTGTGGGCCCTGACAGCTGAACCCCAATTCAAATCCTAGTTCACTGTGTGACCACAGACAAGCCACTTCCTAGACCTATCCCTAGACCTATCAAGAGAGCTGAAGTGTCTACAAAGTGGAAATAATATACTTATTTCAGAGACAGGAGGTGGACTGAGTAACATACATAATGTGTCAAGAAAGTTGCCAGGCAGGATCTGTCCACCAAATGGTTTCTTTTCCTTTTTTTTTTAATTTATTGAGACAGGGTCTTGCTTTGTAATTCAAACTGGCCCAGAACTCAGCCTTGACCTCAGCAATCCTCCCGCCTGTGTCTCCCTGAGAGCTGGGATTACAGGCGTGAGCCACCACACCCAGCATTGTGGTATGTGGTTCTGATTGCTGGTGGGCGTGAATCATCATGCCTAGCATTGTTGTATGTGGTTACAGGGGATCAAACCCAGGCCCTTTCGCTTGCAAGGCAGGCGCTGGGACCAGTGAGCTAAATCCCTGGCCCCCTTCCTTTTTCAAAAAGAGACATGTGAACTCATACATTACTTACTACAATGGAAATTTCTCAAGAGTTTTTTCTTCGTGTAAAAATTCTACCACCACAATTCAAATAATATTTTGAAACCGAATAGTTCAGCAGTTTTGACTAACGAGGTACACACTAACTAGCAGAGGAAAAACAAACCATAGTTGCTACACTTCTGCTCTCTGTCAATACCCTACAGGAAGTCTTCACTCAGGCCATTTTTGACCTAGATACTGAATGTGTGGAAATGATCTGATGTGAATCAGCCTGGCTTAAAGCAGGGCCAGTCATGTTTCTTAAGCCTTACCTTTGACTCTGAGCTCAAATTTCAGACAGGAGAATGGCTGAATCTGGGGATTCCTTGCACTCTCATTTAAATACAGAGAACCATTAATTTGTAGTATGATGATAAAGGTCACCTGTGGGGAGGCTGTTTCCGAAGCATTTGGGGCTCATTTCTACAAGACTTTCTCACTTTTCTGGTTATTAGTCAGCAGCTCCAATGGAAGATCCCTCACACAGTATAAAATGCCCAGGACCATGTGCTTGTCCTTCTATAGCCCCTCTTACCCTTGGGGGAATATTTTCTCAGAGAGCAATGCTGGTACCTGTTGCACCTTCTCTGTCCTCTTAGTGTCCCATAAAGTCAGCATCCAATGTCAGGTTCACAGCCTCTTATCAGCTCAGCATCAGAGTGTGCTGGGGTGGAGGTCAGCATGGCTCCACTGCCAATACAACATTAATGAGAGGAGAAGAGCAGTTTCCATCAGAGCTGCAGAGGGAAAAACCCTTTCCAGGACGCTCAGCATTTTGACACCTACAGACCATCGTTAGCTCATCTCAGAACTATGTGATGGCACTAAGAGTGAACTCTCGGTGAAAAGTGAAAATAGTCCATCCCTTCGACATATGTCTATTGGAATCAAAAAGCTCGTATCTTCTACTAAATCTTAGAATGACAAGCATTCCAAAACACAAAGTTAGAAGTTTCCCTGGAGGCCACATAAAACTTCAAGGGCGGGCCTGGGATTTAGCTCAGTGGTTCCTGCCTGTCTTGGGCCAGGGTTCATCCCCAGTAACCACATACAATACTGGGCGTGGAGACTCACACCCAGCCACAATGAGAACCACATACCACAGTGCTGGGCGTGGTGGCTCACGCCTGTAATCCCAGCACTTGGGAGGCTGAGGCAGGAGGACTGCTGTGATGTGAGTTTGAGGCTGAGCTCAGGGCCAGCCTGAACCACAAAGTGAAACTTTGTTTCAAAAAAACCAAAAAAACTTCAAGGGCGCTCATCCACTGTGGAAAATGGAACTCTGCCTGACACCAGGGTCAAGGAGACAGAGCTCCTGAAATGAATAGCCAGTGCTGATGAAGAGGACAAATTCCGGAAGGTTTAATATGGAATGCAAACAGCATTTATGTCACTTATTGAAACAACCTTGCTAAAGAGGATAGATGGCCTAGGGGTCGGGCTCTACTTTGAGGTCTTAAAATTAAACATAGAAAGATCATCCTTGTTCCCAGCAGTGCCATGACCTCATTCTAAAGACTAACTGCCAGGATGTCTAGTAGGGCACCTTGAGGTGAGCAGAACCCCTTGTGAGACCAGCCTGCTCTCAAGGGCAGCCTGTCTCTGAAACACCTCAGTGGTATAGATGTCTGTGCCCTTCAGGCACCTGGCTAGCTCCCTGCCGCTGGTCACACATACGGTGGGACCCTGTCACTTTTGTTTCTCCCACCATGCAGGGGCCTCACTAGCAGGGACTATATAGTCTCCTCCGTGAGAGGATGCTCTGCCTGGGCCTGCTGGGACCCTGAACATTATACCCGGGACTCCCCGATGCTGGATGTCAGTGTAACACAAAGAACAACAGATTTTCAGTTACAGACTATTCTTTGGAAGCAGCCTCCTACTCCCCACCTTCAACTGTTATCTAAAACACCTTTCCCAGGGTACAACCTTCTTGTCAAAGTCCTTTCAATTCTTCAGAAAGCAGTCTCGCAGGGTGTGCTGGTACATGCCTGTAGTCCGAGCACTCTGGAGGGTGAGGCAGGAGGATTGCTGCAAGTTCCAAGCCAGCTTGGGCTACACCTTGAGACCCTGTCTCAAGAAACAAAACAAAACAATAAGTAAATAAATAAATAAAAGAATGTTTAAACAAACTCGATATAATAACTGATTTCAAAATTATAATTATACTGTGTTCAGGGCCACTCAGAACTATGTAGGGAGAGCCTACTTCACAAAAGCAAAGTATATAAGTAAAATAATTATAAATCTAACCCTTTTTCTTCAGCTGAAAAGTAAACAGATACGTGGTTAATATATAAAGGACTTGTTCCATAAGACCGCGATGGTCAAATTGAAGAAAATGGAAAGAAAACACTGGTACCAGAAATACGGTTTAAAAAACAAGAAAATGGGGCTAGGGAGTTAGCTCAGTGGTTCCATGCCTGCCTTATAAGCGCAAGGACCCGGGTTCGATCCCCGGTAACCACATAACAATACTGGGCGTGGAGACTCACTCCAGCAGCAACCAGTACCACATACCACAGTGCCAGGCGTGGTGGCTCACTCCTGTCATCCCAGCACTCGGGAGGCAGAGGCAGGAGGATTGCTGTGATGTGAGTTTGAGGCTGAGCTCAGGGCCAGCCTGAACCACACAGCGAGACCCTGTCTCAAAAAACCTTCAAAAAAAAAAAAAACACACACACACAAGAAAATGACATTGACTTAGGAACACTGTCAAAATACTATTCTAGTTCAAGAAAAGCAGTGTGCTTTGGGCTGGCTTCCAAGACAGTGAGTTATTCCTGTTGCTACCTAAGCAGTTCAGAGATGCTAAACTGCTGGCTTGGGCCCCCATCAAATAACTGAAGTGTCCCATTCTCTGGGTCTCGGTATGTGTCCTGTCTCCATCATCCGGGTGTGGTATAGAAGGGCCCTAGAGAAAACAAAGCCCAAACCTTCGCAAGACAACGCGGTCTCCCACTGCATTCTCGCATTCCAGGCCCCCTTCCTTCTTTTTACCTGGGTTGCTCTCCCGCCCCCAAGGAGCCTTGGGCTCGCACAGGGCTGCCATTTTCAGGTGCCCTAGGTTCTCCTGGGGTTTGGCACCACAGTGGAAGCTTGAGGGCCGGGGTTTGGACCCCATAGGCAGCCGCCCCAGGTAGGAACACCTGGGAGGAGGCCACCATCTCCAGCCCAGGTGATATACTCCATTCCTCATTTCCTACCTGGCTGACCTCACTCTCGCGGCCCCTTCCCATCCCCGCAGCTGGCCAACCTAAGGCTCCGCCTTTCAGGACGGCGGTCACGCCCAGACTCCTGCTCTGCGGCGAGGATCTTTGTTCTGCCCGGCTCCCCTCCGCACCTTCCTCTCTGCTACCTCCAGTAGTACTTGCCCCTGAAAGCCACCACCCAGGTGGCCTCACTGGGTACAGTTCCCGTTGCCCATTGGCTATTACCTAGGCAACCGGGAGCAACACCACTCCCTATTGGGTCAGGTCGCCTTTGCGCCATCTTTGTGCGGGGCAGTGTGTAAAAGGTACCCCCAACGTCTGGAAGGGGGTGGAGCTGAGCATGAGGCCCACGCCTGTGCAAACCCCAATGAGAGGACCCAGGTCTCGCTATCTAGAGGCTGCATAGTTGGAAATTTAACCCCAAATGGAACCAAATTTGCTTCTTCGGACTCTTTGTTTACTTCTTAAATAGGCTAAATCCTTAAACTTTGTTAGCTAGCCCTAGCGCTGAGTTTTAGGACAGAATTTATATCTACCTTTAAAGGTGCAGTTTTGTAAAATGTAATGCTCTCTGAGCAGCACAACTGCTCTTTCATAAACCTGCTTCACACCCTGTGATAAAAAGACATTTTTGTATTCATGATAGGGATTAGAGTTGTCACTACTCAGGAATTGTGTTTAAAATATAGCCCCAAAATTGAAGCAAATCTTCCCAAAGCCTATGGTTTCCACTCCATGTATCCACGTTCATCTGCTGAATTATATAGATGAAGCATGATGTTTTTATGTCAGGCTTGAAAGGCCGTGCTTGCTGGTTTCCTGCAACTTCCTGTCTTACTACATACAAGTGGACAAATCTAAGGCTCTCTTATTAAGTGAAGACAAGTGTAGCGTAAAACAAACTACTTCAAACTGCTTTTCCAGACTGAGATATTTTCAGCTACAGGCTAGAAGTGATGTTGGTGATGATAATGATGATGAAGATGAAGATGAAGTCTCCCCGGGACTTGTCTAAGAATTTAATATAAAATAAATAGTAGTTTAAAGTTTGTTTTTGTTTTTGAGTCAGAATTTCACTCTATAATTTAGACTGGCCTTGAATTTGCGACAGTCCTCCTGTCTCAGCTTCCCAAGAGCTGGTATCACAGGCACAAACCATCATACCCAATTCAAGTTGTTTTAAGAGGCATGGATCCTGATTTTAAACCCCACCTCTGCCACTAATTGTATGCGCCTGAGAGCAAATTATTGAGATTTTTAGTCTGTAAAATGAGTTTGGGTCAGCTGACCTGTAAAGTTTTATCCAGTGCTAATACTCAGAGGTGATATTTGTTAAACTGCAGTACTGACTATAGATAAAATTGCAGTCATTGAGAGAATGGAGTGTCAAGGAAGTAGATCTTATTAGAATGGAAATGGAAACATATATTAGAAAACATGAAGAAATAGTTTAGATTGGATGAGGTCAAATCGTGGAGGGAACTCAAAACTAGGGAGATGATACAGTGTACAAAATATAGTTTCTAGGACAGGTAAATTGACAGTGACAGAAAGTGGAAGAGAGGTTACTGATGCTAGGGGCAGAGAAGAGGTGATAGTTATTGTTTAATGGGTACAGATCTTTTGGGACTAATGAAAATATTTTTGGTAGAGTGGTCATGGCTATACAATATTATGAATATATTTAATGAGCTGTACACTTTTGAATAACTAAAATGTATATTTTATAACATAAAAATGTTATTCCTGCTGTGCATATGGAATAATCCCAGCTATTCAGAGGCTGAGGCAGGAGAATTATAAGTGTGAGAACAGCCTAGGCAGCTTAGTGAGACTCTGCTTTTAAGTAAGAAAATAAATAAATAGGGATGGGGTTAACTCAGTGGTAGAGATTGCCTAGCCTGAGCAATGTCCTGGGTTCAATCCCCAGCATCACATATATGTACACACACAAAAATTTTCTTGGCTAAAGGAATGACATCATGAAAATAATATTTTCAGAAAATTAATCTGGCACTGATACCCACAGACATTTGGAAGCAGAGAAACTCAGAGTAGTGTGGCACCAGGGGATACAGAATGGGGTAATTATGAAACATACTTCATAGCAATATTTTTTCAATTTTTAAAATGTAAAATAAGTATATTTTATATACAAATCATGATCACACTCAACATTGACAATTTGGTTTTTTTGTTTTTTTTTTTTTTGAAACAGGGTCTCACTTTGTGGGTCAGGCTGGCCCTGAGCTCAGCCTCAAACTCACATCACAGCAATACTCCTGCCTCTGCCTCCCGAGTGCTGGGATTAGGTTGCTGCTGGGCGTGAGTCTCCACGCCCAGTATGGTATGTGGTTACAGGGGATTGAACCCAGGTCCTTGCGCTTGGAAGACAGGTGCCGGAACCACTGAGCTAACTCCACGGCCCCTACATTGACAATTTGTACCAATATATGACATAACTTGAAGCAATTTTTTTTTTTTTTTTGAGACAGGGTCTCACTTTGTAGTTCAGGCTGGCCCTGAGCTCAGCCTCAAACTCACATCACAGCAATCCTCCTGCCTCTGCCTCCCAAGTGCTGGGATTACAGGCGTGAGCCACCACGCCTGGCACTGTGGTATGTGGTACTGATTGCTACTGGGCTGAGTCTCCACGCCCAGTATTGTTCTGTGGTTACCGGGGATTGAACCCAGGTCCTTGCACTTACAAGACAGGTGCCAGAACCACTGAGCTAACTCCCTGGCCAATTTTTTTTTCTTTTTTCTTTTTTTTTTTTTTTTGAGGTAAGGTCTTACTGTGTAATTTAAGATGGCTCTGGACTCTATGTGGTTTAGGCTGGCCTTTAAACTTGCAGTGATCCTCCTGCCTCAGCTTCTCCAGGGCTGGGATTAAAGGTGTGCACCACCACACCCAGCCATAGCAATATTTCACAAGAGGCAATATATTTTAGTTTTGGGCCACAGCTGTAGCTCAGCGGTGCTGAGCCTGTCTGGCAATTACAAGGGCCCGGGTTGGATACCCGGTAACTGCATACAATACTGAGCGTGGAGACTCACGCCCAGGAACAATTAGTACCACAATGCGGGTTGTGGTGGCTCACATCTGTAATCCCAGCACTTGGGAGGCAGAGGTAGGAGGATTGGGGAGAGTTTATGGCCAGCCTGGGCTACATATTGAGTTCAAGGCCAGCCTGAATTACAAAGTGAGACCCTGTCTCAAAAGACTTAAAGAGACGGTAGTATTAGTTTGAGCACATACCTAGTGTGTGTGAAACCCTGAGTTCTCCCTCAATTCTACCAAAAAAAAAAAAAAAAAGAGATGAAGTTAGTATACATTTTAATTATCTCAATTAGGCACCCTCCTTCAGACTTTGCCCATTCTTATACCAGTATTTCTTGGGGTGCCTGGGCGTGGAGGTTGACTCTGCGTCACTGCTCTGCTCAGCAGCGGTTCTCCAGAGCTCCCTCTGGCCTTTCACACGCCAGACACCGTCTAGTTGGCTCTCCAGGTCCTTCGGAACCCAACTGAATGTACTTTCCCTCAGTCAGGCAGGTTGCTGTCTATCTCCGCAGGTACTAACCTGCCTTTTCCTTTCCGTCAGCAACCTGTTCTGCTTTATGTTCCTTTTTCTTTCCCCTTTCCTCAGTGATTTAATCGCATCTTTCCTTTATGCCTTAGCTCATAGCACAGGTACTATTTATTGACTCTCCTGCCTATCCCAAAGTAATGAATCCCTATAATGGAATTTTTTGTTGCCTCGGCAAGCTGTGACCTCAGTTTGAGAGCAGGGCTATATCTTTCTACTCTTTTCCACTATTAAAAAATGTACTGAACACCTGTGTTGAGACTCTGGGTTTTTACACTGGTGAGTAAAATCATGGACCCCTATCTTGTATCCCATAGGTCTATATCTTTCCTCAATTAACAATCATTGAACAATTTGGGCCATCCACTATATATGCTGCATGAAGGCTGGATTTTTTTGTTCTGTTTTGTTTTTTTAAAACCCAAGTGGTTGTTTCTTTGCCTAACCGCTGTCTCCCTAACACTTAGAATACAGTAGGAGCTTAATTAACATGTGACTAATGGTTACGTTGCTGTTTTGAAGGCACCCCAAAACCTGTCTCAGCCAATTGGAAGTTAAGGGCGGGGCGAAGATGGTCCGGGCATAGGGCGTGCCTGACCCGGGTTTAGTTCCTGAAGCATGCGCAGTCTTCACTGAAAGTGACGGGAGAAAAATGCGGAGGCTGCGATAGCGTAGAGCGGGTTCTGATTGGCTACTGTTCGCGCGCGACGGGTCCTGCCTACTGGTCGCCAAGTAAACAGGACAGGCTAGGGGCGGGGCCAAGTAGGCTCCGCGGCCTGGTTGGCTGTTCGGGGGTGGGGGGTGCCGCGGATTGGTTCCGGCCGCGAGCTCAGCTGTGATCTCCCCGGGTCCCGCAGCCGGCGGCCTGAGGGATGGACGAGACGAGCCCGCTTGTGTCCCCTGAGCGGGCCCAACCTCCGGAGTACACCTTCCCGTCGAGCTCCGGCACTCACTTCCCTCAGGTTCCCGGGGGCGCGGTCCGCGTGGCGACAGCGGCCGGCTCCGGCCCCTCTCCGCCAGGCTCGCCGGGCCACGACCGCGAGCGGCAGCCTTTGCTGGACCGGGCCAGGGGCGCGGCGGCCCAGTGCCAGACCCACACCGTGGCGGCACAGGCCCAAGCGCTGGCCGCCCAGGCCGCGGCTGCAGCGCACGCCACACAGGCCCCCCGCGAGCGGAACGAGTTCCCCGAGGACCCAGAGTTCGAGGCAGTGGTGCGGCAGGCCGAGGTGGCCATCGAGCGCTGCATTTTCCCGGAGCGCATCTACCAGGGTTCCAGCGGAAGCTACTTCGTCAAGGACCTTCAGGGGGTGAGCGCCCGAGTGGGAGACGGGGGGACTGCACGGTGCTGAAGAGAGAAACTTAACAGGGCCGGCCCCTAGCAGGATTCGGGGATGCCTGTGCGGACTGGGAATAGGGAAGCTCTGCGGAGTGAAGAAATAAATCAGAACCTTTTTGGTGGGGGAGACTTGAGCGGAAAATGAAAAGAGGAAATAGACTAGATAGAGGCCAGGAGCTTAGCTGAGTAGTGTGAGGCAATTGCCTCTGGACAGGGGCGCGGGCGCATGCTGCTTTCTGATACGTTCCTCAGCTTTAAACTACTGGGATTACTATTTGGCCATTGGGCTACAGATTTGGGGTTTTGGACCTGTTCTCTCCTTTTGGGCTCAAGCTGCGCGGTACTGTTCTGGAGGAGGGGTGACCCAACCGAGGATTCAGTTCCAGTCTTCCGTGGGGGTGTCTCCTGTCGAGGTCTTAGGTCTGTTACTGACAGGCTGTGATGGTGGCGTGGGTGGACGGACTCACAGTTTCATCTGCCCTGGTTATTGCTCACTTCTGGGAAAAGGTTCAAGTTCTGTAGAAGGCAGACTGTGATCTTTCTCACACCCCCCGACCCCCCGGGAGTAAAAGCAGTTTGTTTTTTCTGCTCAGATGGAGTTTTGTTGACCTTTATTTTGCCCCCCATGTTATATAGGCGTAGGATGAATGTATAGGGGGAAGATGAGTTATAGAATGACCAGAGCAAGTAAGAAGTGACTAATTTTGAAAAATGTAGAAAACTGAAGGCATTTGACCCAGATTATGCTAGAGACATGATTATAAGAGCAATGGGTCAAGAAATATGTAGTCTTGGCTGGCACATGCCTGAAATTCCAGCACTTAGGAGGCTGAGGCAGGAAGATCTCAATGAGTTTGAGGCAACCTAGGTTATACAGTGAGTTCAACTTGAATTACAAGTGTGAAACCTTGCATTAAAAAAAAAAAAAAAGCTGGGTGTGCTGTCTCGAGCCTATAATCCCAGCACCAGGGAGGCAGAGGCAGGAAGATTGCCTCGAATTCAAGGCCAGCCTGAACTACAGAATGAGATCCTCTCTCAAAAAAAAAAAAAGAAAAGGAAAGGAAAAGGTTAAGGTTTTCACTAAATTTTCAGGTGTGATGGAATTGGTTTCTAGGAAAAATGTATTATTGTTGCCCTTATTAATATGATGGGTATCAGCTAGTGTGCTAGCTAGGGTTATAACTCAGTAGGAAGGCCCAGGGTTCAATCCCCATTACTGCAGTAACAAGCCAAATGCAACCAAAGAACATTCTGCTATCAACTCTAATTACATAAACTGGGTTGGAGAAAGCTTCAAGAGTAATAATTCTTTTTAAGCCCCTTAAACAAAGGAGCTTGAAAGTACAAATGGAAATGATCATTTATGTCTTAAATGTCAGTCAGTTGCTTTCATCTCTTTTGAGAACTGAATGAGATTTAATCAAGATATGAGTTAGCTTGGTGTCCAGTTATAAGAATAGACTAAGATTATCTTTGATAGGTTCAAAAGGAGGAAGGCTTAGTTTTCTTCCATGACATTGTTACAGCTCCCTTGGAAGTGTGTCAGGTCAGTGAGAAGTGATCTAGTGCTCTGATAAGTGAGAGTAATAGGATCTCTCAATCTCCCCAGCAGGTAAAGTACTACCACTTCAGTACATACACAGAGAACAACAGTTTTTGTTTGATACTGAGTATCCACATCTCTATATTTTACTATCCACTATTCTTTGTTAGAAGGGAAGTTGAAACAGGGATTGTCCAACAAAACTTATTCATGTTCCACTGAAGACTGTTCTAAGTGTGCGGAGGATTAGCCTGGCCCACAGCCTCACTGTAATTGGTCTTGTTCTCTTTGATCCTCCCACAAATGTATTTTATTTAACAGATAATATCATAGCGCTTTCTATATGCCAGGTGCTTTACAGACAGTACCTCAATCCTCTTAACCACTCCAAGAGGTAAGTATTGTTATTATCTTCATAAGTGACATCACTGAAACACATAGTGTGACTAATTTGCCCAGGCTCTTGCAATAGTAAGTGGTAGAACCAGATGTATTAGCTCTGGAGGTCATAGTACTAACGACAGCACTTCTGTTGCAGAGTTGGTCAGTCATCTGAATTTTTGGATTCTGTTTTTAGCTTCTATATTGGTTGGCATTAAATTTCACTACTGCTGAGTATGGTAACTGATGGCTGTAATCCCACTCGGGAAGCGAAGTAGGAGGATCACCAAGAGTTGGAGGCCAAGGTGGGCTATGTAGTGAGTTCAAAGCCAGCCTAAACTACATACTGAAACCCTGTCACAAAAATACAATAAAATTAATTATACGTGACAGATATTTTTATTTTATTTGTTTATTTATATTTTTTTCAGATAGGGTTTCGCTTTGTAGTTCAGGCTGCCCCTGAGCTCACTGTGTAGCCCAGGCTAGCCTCGGACTTAGAGCAGTCCTCCTGCCTGTGCCTCTTGAGTGCTGGGATTACAGGTATGAGCTACCATGCCCGCACTGTGGTATGTGATACTGACTGTCGGTGGGCATGGGTTACCACGCCCAGCATTGTCATATGTGGTTTCCAGGGATTGAACCCAGGACCTTGCACTTGCCAAGGCATACACTGGAACCACTGAACTAAATCCCCGGCTCCATGACAGATATTTTTAAATAATAATGACTTGGAAAAAGGTTTATTTGTTTTTCATTTAATAGAAGTCAAAAGGCTGCTTAGGGCTGCTGTGACATTTCTCAGTTTTCCTAGAATTCAGGCTCCTTCCTTCCAAGATTTGGCCATCCTTAATGTGTGGCATCTACTTGATACTCTCCAACATGGCAACTCAACCTGCAGACATCTTATCTGTTCTTCAGTCAGTTGGAAGAAGGAAAGGGAGAGGAAGATAATGTCCACATCCAATAGGTCCTTTTATAGAAGTTGCACCAAACTCATCCACCTGTATCCCAGTGTACAGAATTTAGCTGAAGTAATATTCAGGAACTATAATCTTTATCTTCCTCAGCTAAAAGTCAGGAATCTGGTGTCTAGTGAAGAAGGGGAAACAAACTGTATGAACAAGCATTTTCTGTGCTATCTTCTGAAACTTAGTTCAAAAGATTATTGATTCCATTTTCCAGTTTAGGATGCTATCTGCCAAGTGAGCAAGCGAGGGCCTAGAACTGGAAAATGCCAAAGTAGAAGTCATGGTGGAATCCAGGTTTGGTGGTGCAAGGCTGTATTTGCAACTCTTTGGGAGGCTGAGGATGGATAGCTCAAGACCAACCTGGTCAACTTAGTGAGGCTATCTCAAAATATAAAATTAAAAAGGGCTGATCATGTGGCTCACTGCAGAGGCCCAAGGTTTAGTCCCTTCAGTATGTTTAAAAAAAGTTGTGGTTCAAGTGTGCTCACATTTCCCCTATTCACTTATATCCCTATACTTTAGGTCTGTGTTCACTGAATTACAGATTTTTTTTAGTATTTTCTCCTTCATGTGGCCAGTAATAAATACCATGTGTTCATATTGGCAGGAATCACAAAACAGCATGAAACCCACTAGTTTTAAGAGGATTGAATGAGATGATGTTACTGCGGATATTGAGCTCTTGGTTCTGCTAATGGTGAGGAGTGAAGTTGTGAAACAAGAGAGGAGGTTAGGGAGATTTTATTGCAAAGAAGACAAGCTTCTGGATTTCCAGGTGGGGCCCCGAGTTGGCCACATGGCCTCTCAATCCAAAGCTAATTATTGTATAGATGAGCAGAGTTCAGGAATTGCTTGTTTGCTGGTGGCCCTGTGGATTTAAAATGGCCAATTTAAATGTTTCCTTTATCTAAGGAAACAGATTTTGAAGAAAAAAAATATTTTTTTCATTTTATTTTCCCCTGAACTCAAGAGCTAAGCAGAGAGCTGGAACCTGTAGCAGGGAGTGGACTACAGACCTTATTGCCTGAGGAAGTCCTAGTTCACTGTCTGTTCTTACTGTAATTCTTATGAGCCTAGCCAGTCAGCTTTATCTCAGGCCCTCCTCCTAGCAGCTGCCTTACTCTTCAGCTAAATAAATACACTATTTTCTACCATATCAGTCAAATATGAAAGCCTCTGACGTATTTCGTGGTGCTTAGTAGGAGCTCAATCACAGTTGTTTTTTTTTTTTTTTTTTTTTTGACAGGGTCTTGCTTTGTAGTTCAGGCTGGCCCTGAGCTCAGCCTCCAACTCACATCATAGCAATCCTCTTGCCTCTGCCTCCCGAGTGCTGGGATTACAGGCATGAGCCACCACTCCCGGCACTGTAGTATGTGGTACTGATTGCTGCTGGGCATGAGTCTCCATGCCCAGAGAATCGAAGCCAGGTCCTTGTGATTGCAAGACAGGCACCAGAACCACTGAGCTAAACCCCCGGCCCCTTACTGTAATTCTTTTTTTTTTTTTTTTTTTTTTTTTTTTTTTTTTTTTTTTT